>VDFB02270651.1:481685047-481807547 GCA_007258455.2 Sequoia sempervirens | reverse complement strand
TCAAGTTTCAAAGTCAAACCAATTACAATTCATATAGCGGACCGTGATAACACAATTTTTTTTATATATCAAAATTCATTTTTTTCTATTGGATCAAGGACTTCAATATTTGGTGCACTCCATATTTTTATTTTATTTTTTGATAATCTACTATTTTTCCACATGTGCGAAGAGACCTTCATTTTTATGAAAAACCTATGTTTAATAAAACTAAAATATCAAATGCATAATAAAACCAAAACATATTAAAATTATATTTGTTGGATAGCTGCTCGAGGACTACGATTCTAGTTGGGTTTGTGAATATTCCTCCATTTTCATCCTCAAACCAAGCTCAAGTGCCAAAATTTAAGTTTTTTCTTCCTCTGGGGTATGAGGGAATAAAGGGTTTGAACGAACCCCTAGGGGTTCGCCGAACTGTGGTTCATTCAAACCCCCCTATAAGGGGTTTTGATTGATTTTTGGTGGGAAAGTATTAAGAGGGTTCGGCCAAACCTAGGTTCTACCAACCCCTAATTGGTTCGGTCGAACCAATAGGTTCGTATGAACCCCTAAAATCAAGTTTTTTTCCATGCATTCATTTTTTATGAGTTTTCCTTCCTCACTTCAATTGTAAACCACTATTGTGGCTTCACCCATCCCCAAGGCAGCAAGATGCTCCTACAAAAATCAGCCCTATTAAAGGGTTGAATGTTTACCAAACCAAATGGACAATAAATGGCCATGTAACAACAAAGAGGGATATGCACCATTATAGTAGGCAAGGGCACAAGGTGCGGGTATTTAGCTTTGATATCATTGATGATGAGGGCACAAAGATACATATTATGTGCTTTAATGACATTGTAGAGCTACATTATGATAGGGTTGAGGTGGGACATACTTATTATGTGTCAAAGGGATCAGTGAGACAAGTAGACAAAAAGATTAATAAGTTAAACAGCCAGATGGAAATCATTTTGGATCAAAGTTCAATGTTAAAATGTTGTGTTGATGAGGCCTTTGTGCCAGAGAAAGTATTTAAGTTCACCCCATTAAATGAAATTGCAAATTTCACAAATAATAGTTGAATTGATGTTATCGGCACTGTGGTGCATGTGGGAATGGTTTCGACTATACAAAGAAAGGATCAATCCCAAAAAAATTGGAGGACTATTAAACTTAATGATTTTTCATCCTTTTCAATTGATGTTAATTTATGGGGTTCAAACTGGGAAGCAAAGGGTCATGAGTTGGAGAGGTTGTACACCCCTAGTTCAACTCTCATCCTTGTTGTTAAAAATGCACGTGTTGGGTACTTCAATGGAGTTGTTCTAAACACAACCACATGGAATCTTCTATATATAAACCTTGACATACTAGAAGCACAACCATTGATCGAGAGAGGGTATATTAATCCACCTATATTGAGCCTCCCTAGGTAGTCCATCGAAAGGTTGCTTTGGGAAATGGGAGAGTCACTATTGCATATATGATGGACCACTACCTTGGCTTGCTAGAGACTTTGCAAGCTACTCTCAAGGAAACAATAAAATTTATAAAAACTAATGCATTCTATTATGTTGCATGCCCATTGGAGGTGAATGATAGACAATGCAAGAAAAAGTGTGAACAATTTGAGCAAAATACATGGTTCTGCCCAAAATGCCAAACAACAATAACTAATTGTGACTTTTGATATTTATTGCAACTAAAGATAGAAGACGATGCAGGCAAGCTTTGGTTAACTACTTTTGATGAGGCTATAACAAGGCTATGACAAATTTCAGCAAAACAACTTTGCATGTTGCAATATGAGTCTACCACTGAAATGACTGTTGAGTCTGTTATCAATGTTGTCACCTACACGTCATTCATTTTCACTGTTCTAATCAAAACTCAAACTTATAATTTAGAAACAAGACTAAAAACAACAATAGTAAAGGTTGCAAAGGTTAAATTTGAAGTTGAGTGCAAGCTCTTACTATCAGATTTGTCTAATATTTCTCCTGTCATGCAACAGTCTCCAAAGATAGTTGTCATACTTCCTTGAACACCAAAACAACCATGGCTAATTGTAACTTTGCATATTTCTTATAGTTCATGTTGGCTGGACATTTAGTTTGTTATGTTCCCTCACACTGCTTGTCGCATCAAGTAGACCTTTCCTTTTTTCTTCTATTGCTTTGTTGTTTGTTTGAGTGGTTATATATTAAGACAATGAAGTATAACTTATAATGTTTAAGTAAAAAAGATACAGTTGTTTTATTTTCTATTATTCAGGTTGTTTATAATTTTGTTACATTTTAAGTGTATATTTCTAATTTAATTTTATACTATTTATTTATATAGCATTCTTGTCCTTTTTAAGAGATGTATCGTTGTCTACACCTACTCATATATCTACTCATATATCTACTTGTGGACATAGTTGTTTGTATGTGTACATTTGCGTATGCATACAGATAAATATACATGCATGCAATTGAGATTTCCTTGTGTATACAAATTCTTGGTATAGATGCGTGTAGATATTTGTACGTGTGTATTGGATATCTATGCGTATATGCATACACAATTCAATATTTACAAGTATTTGTGAGTTGTTGTAAAGAGAATGTTGTTTTCATCTTGTTTACAATGAACATTCTTAGTGCATAGAATATCTTGATAGAGTTTTGTGTAGATATATGTGTCTATGGTGTATTTGTCTATGTAAGTATCATGTTTGGGTATCCATCTAATGCTTACCAAGTGTTCTTGCTACTACTTTGGGATCCCTAATGATAGTGCCATGTTGTATATGGATGTTATATGGTTCTTGGCTATAATGTATGTTATGCAGCTCAATCCACAACCCAGTGCTGAACAATGCGTTATTGAAACTACCGTAAACTCCTCAATTAGTTTGGTGAGTTTTAAATGCAAAGTATTATTGCAACCATTGGAAATATATGTAGCACATACATGGGACAATGTTCACATGGTAAGGTGTGCAAAGTAACGCTTTTTTCCTATGTGCAACCAAATGAAATAGCTCAAGTTATACAGGTCGCCTTGTTTTCTCCAAGGGAGAGTTGATTGTTGTTCTCTGTCTTAGGGTATATTTTTCCCTTTTTTCTAAGGTTGTATTGGGAGAGAGTATATATTTTATTCAAACCAATATTCTTTGATTCATCAATCGACTTTTGCAGCGTGTCCCCTGTGATTAATTTATTTTGCGAGTAATTCTCTTTGAAAAAAACATGGTGATTTGCATGGGCTTCTCAACATGAATTTCTTTGTGTGCTTCTTTGTATGCCCTCCATTTTCTTGTTGTGTTTGCAATAGAATAAAATTCTTAACATAATCCATTTTTTTTTATTGGTCTGTTGCTCGCTACCCTGGGTTTCTTTTACCCATTGGTTTACCAGTCAGAATTTTTTTGTGCTTCATGCAATAAAAAATGTGTATATATGTGCCTCTTTAGAAAGGCTCAGATTTTTCTTGGAGGTTACGCATACAAAAACATTTCAAGGAATAGCAAGCAACTAGATGGCTCACTTGAACTATGTAGACCTACCTTTGTATTTTGCTAGAAACGCAGGATACATACCGACAATTAGAGTGCACTATAAATCAAACAAGATGATCTTCTCCAACAAAACTGTTCATTATCATCATCATCAAAAGTTTCTCTTCTTTATGGTAAGTGAATTTCTTCTCCTTTCCTCTTCACCTCTATGCATATAGAATCTGCACCCTGTCTAAATTCACTTCATTATCATTTTTTATATGTGACATGTAATTGTGCTATTACATATATTTTTCTTATAAATTATATAACCACTTAAATTTCATGTTTTAGATATTGCTTGCCAAAAAAACATGTTCGCAGTACCAAAGTTCATAGTTCGCTACTATGTAGGTATATTCTAGTGAAATGATTTTAGATTACAACTACATTGTATTCATATACAAGATGTAGGGCTCCCCAGAAATGTTAAATGGCTTTACGATTCCACATTTGCATGTTGTATGGCCTTCACCTATATTCCATTTGTATACAATGTAAGCCTATGTATCTTTCTTTCCATTTCTCATTTCACAACTCCATGTCAAATTATGAAAAATGTATAACATTGATTTCCATTGAACAGATTTCCTCAAGTGCCAAAGCATTGCCTTCAACATTGACCAAAGTGGTGGACAATTGATGTTACTACTCGGGGCTTCCATCATAGCCAATGATGCTCCATGACCTGATATGGTAGGGTGGAGAGCAAGATTCCTTTTCTGTGTCCAGACTTCAATCCATTCTGTGCACAAGGAATTTCTATATTTTATTTACTTACTCTATTGTACTGCAACTCCATGTCATCTCATTTGTAAATAATTGTATAAGTCTTTATATTTTGTCATTTGTTTATTGTCTACCAACCAAAACAATTGTCCTTTGCAGGCCTTTTCATGTGATTAGATCTTGTATTAAGTCATTGATGGCCGAAACATTGTTGTCACCATTTATCATGGTGGAAAGTTTATTTTCTTGCTCAGGGGTTTGGTGAGAGCGCATGATGCTCCATGAGCCAATATGGTAGGGTGGAAATCGGGCCTTGTTTTGTTTTGTGCATACTACATTCTTCCACATACACCAGGTATGGCTAAATTATAATCACTCAATTCATCCCATTGCAAGTAGAGAGAAAATTATGTATTATAAAATATAGAATTTTGATATATTTTGATTTACATATCATCTATCAATAAAGCGTGATCACTGCACTAGAATTCACACTTTGTATACACATAGGTTGTATATGGTTTGACCTTTGCACTAAAAGTTTTGCAAAGGACTGTAGCTGTGAACTTTAGCTTTCCGCCACGATAGTTGTAATGGAATAAAATAGATAATCTTATGTAGTTCATTCTATTTTTGCATAATCACCACACAAAACTTCACATTTTTTTGTTATTCTTGCAGACCATATTTCAGCCATAATGTGGTATTTGATGAACTAATGTATTACAAACAACCTTTCTGAATAATGATAGTGACTAAAAAATCAGTGACAATGGTCAAATAGACAAGCATATCCTCATGTACCCTATGTTGATTGTAATAAGCAATATTCATTTCACCACTAATCAGAGTGGTGGGCAGTGTATGTTCTTGCTCAGGGGTTTGGTGAGAGCTCATGAGGCTCCATGACCCAATATGGTAGGGTGGAGAGTAGGCCTTATTGTGTTGAGTTTTATTTTATAGTTTTTATGTACAAATTGCTATCTTTCTCACATAGGATTCACAAAAAAAATCAAATGTTTTAGGTTGTGGTAACAACATACTAAAATAGTTGATCTTATACACTTTATGTTAGCTTCCATTCACCATTGTTGATAATTGATCTCTTGCTTAAGCTATATTGTTCCATAGAGGAGGCCAACGAAATGGTACAATTGTACACAAGGCCAGTGAAATGTCATCAACATTGATTGTTGTATGGTTTCCATGTAGTGGTGATGGTGCAAGTAACATCTATTTTAAAGTCCTCGAAAAACAAAACAAATGTCTTTGTAGTTATCAATAATGTATTTGTGGGTGTCATTCTCTGGGTTTATGTTGTTGTTGAAGGTAGCTATGGAGGCCAGGGAAATGACATCAACATTAATTATTGTATGGTTTCCGTGTAGTGGTGATGCTGCAACTAACATCTATTTTAAAGTCCTCGACAAACAAAATGAATGTCTCTGCAGTTATCGATAGCGTATTGTTGGGTTTCATTCTCTGGGTTTTTGTTGTTGTTGAAGGTAGTTGTGAGTGAGGATGGAAAGCTTTTGTGGAGGTGCAAGTGTGTTCATTGTGTATCAAATCTCTGTGAAGGTGGTTGGATGTTATCTTGTGTTCTTTGCATGTGTTCATGGTTGCAAAAGTTGTGGGTTTTGATAAATTTGTGTTCATTTTTTGCAGGCGGTGGAGAAAGAATATAGGGAAGAGAAAGCAAGCAGGTAGAGTTGTAATTGAAGGAAGCAGGAAGAGGTGTATATTTTTAATTTTTTTGGCCCCATCATCTAGTTGCTCTTAGTCAGTTCTATAATCTCTTCATATTCACAGTTGCTCCAAAAAACATTCTTCTCCCTTAAGAGAGAGAGTTCAAGAAGTGGGATGTTGATATTCCAGTGTACATGCTAAATAGATGAATGAGCATTCAAACAATTGTGAAGATGAAATGATTGTAAGAATGGCTAAGAGAATGGGAACATTCATTTCACCATTCATCATAGTAGTGGCCACCCAATATTAGAGAGCATGCCTCATTTTGTTCTCTTCCATTTTATATTTGCTATGTGTGCAACTAAATTGCTCACTTGAACAATACTGTTCATTGACATGATCATGAAAAGTTGTTGCACTTTATGGTAAGTAATTGCAGGGGTCTGGGGATAGCCGATTACACTCCATAATAAAAAATGGTAGGGTGGAGAGTATGGCACCTTTTCTATGTCCAGACTTCAATGCATTGCGTCCAGAAGGTTTGGCCTTTGCAGTAAAAGTTTTGCATAGGAACGTGGGTATCAATTTTTAGCTTACCATCGCGATGGCTATAATGGAATACAATACTTAATTATATGTAGTTCATTCTATTTTTGCATAATCAACATACTAAACTTCACACTTTTTTGTCATTCTTGCAGACCATAATGTGGTATTTGATGGACTAATGTGTTACAAACAACCTTTCACAATAATGATAGTGGTTGCAAAATCAGTAACAATGGTCAATTACACAATCAGATCCTAATGTACTCTATATTGATTGTAATAAGCAATATTCATTTCACCACTAATCAAAGTGGTGGGTAATGTATATTCTTGCTCAGGGGTTTGGTGAGAGTCCATGAGGCTCCATGACCCAGTATGGTAGGGTGGAGAGCAGGCCTTATTGTGTTTAGTTTTATTTTATATTGTTATGTAGAAATTGCTATCTTTCTGACATAGGATTCACAAAAAAACATATGCTTTAGGTTATGATTACAACATAATGAACTAGTTGATCTTATACACTAATGTTAGATTCTAGTGGGCATTGTTGGTTATTGTTCTATTGCCTAAGCTATATCGTTCCATTATTGAGAAGGTGTTGTCAAAAAGGCTATGTTGTTTTAATTTTTGATAGGATTTTGTTGAGTTGCTATCAATTCCCTCTTGCTCTCCCTTTATGCTTTGCATTTTGTGGTTGATTTTTTAAATTTCCTCGCTGATCATCTGATTTCTCTTAGCCAGTATTACAATCTGTTCATATTCACAGTTGCTCCAAAAAACATGTTTCTCTCTTGGGAGAGATAGTTCAAGAACTTGGGTGTTGATATTCCAGTTTATATGGTAAACAAATGGATGACCTTTGAGAATGAAGTTCAACCAACTGTGAAGATGAAGTGATTGTAAGTGTGGTTATGAATCAACATCCCACTTCTTGAACTCTCTTTCCCAAGGTAGAATAGTCGATCACACTCCATGAGCCAATATGGTAGCGTGGAGAGCAAACATGCTTTTGTATGTCCAGACTTCAATCCATTATGTGCAGAAGGTATGCCTAGATTTCATTTAGTTACTGTGTTCTACTACAATTTTATTGCATCATCTTTATAATTAATTGTATAAGTCTTTATATTTTGTGATTTATTTATTTTGTACCAATGGTGGGTGATCCCACAATAATGGGTTACAGTTTTTGGCCAAACTTGACATTAAAATCAGGATTTTTCACCAGACATTCACTTTCTTACACCTATAGCATCTAAACCATTAAGGTTTTGAAGATAAATCAAACTAGTTATTTGTTAGATATTTTGTGTAGATTCTAATTGTATATATATTTTTTTAAATTAAAAAATAAATTGTGAATAATTTTATGTAATTTTTAATAACTTATTTTTTCTACTAATCAGCATTTTTAAAAAGTGATGTTTACTTCGGCCGACATAACTTTTTTTATAGATAGGATACAATTCTAATTTTTAAAATGAAAAATTTTCACATCAATATCTAGGGAATGGATATTTTTTCATAATTTTTTGTTACATAATTTTTTTAAAATTAATTTTCCAAGTCAGCGTAATTATAATTTGGATAGATGTGTACTTCGGCCCGCATAACTTTTTTTGTATTCATTTGAATTAACTTATTCTTTTTTTGTTGAAATAAGGACATCAATACTTAGTGCACATGTATTTTTTATTAAATTTTTTCTCTATTTTTCTATTTTTTCATATGTGTGAAATAAAGAACTTGATGTTCATTGAAAATCCTACATTCACAAGAAATAAAAAATAAATATAATAATAAAATTAAAAATATTTAAAATTATACTTTTTGGGAAGCTTATAATAAGCACTGTAGGCTTACAAAACATAAATTTTAAATGAATTCATTTGATCACCCAAAAGGTAAATCAAAAGTGGTTTTTATCAGCATTTTGATAGGTGTAGAGGAGACTCGATTATAGGTATGGTTTAAATCTAACAAGGTTATATCCAAGGGGACTTGATCTAAGGGGGTTTGATCAATCCCTCTTTAATTAAAATAATTTAAATGGAACCTTTAAAGTCATAAATCATTTTATTTTCTAAAAATATGTGATTTCAGGCAAAAATCAAGATGTCCCAAAAAGTGTAACCCATTATTGTGGCAGCACCCAGGTGCGTGTTTATTACACTAAACTTGACATAATGCTTTCATGTTTGTGGCTAGCCACAACCCAAACAACCATTCTTTCAATCCCTTTTCATGCCATTAGATCTTCTATTAAGTCATTGGCAGCCAAAACATTGCTTTCACCATTATTGGCATTGATGGAGAAGTTATTTTCTTGCTCACTGGTTTGTTGGGACTACACAATGCTTCATGGGCCAATATGGTGTACTACAAATTGATCCTTGTTTTGTTTTGTACATACTACATTCTGTCACATGCACTAGGTATGGCTAAATTATAATTGCTTCATTCCTCCTCTTGCAAGAATAGAACAAGATATGTATTATAAAATATAGAACTTTGATATCTCCTCATTTAGGCATTATGTATCAATTAGACATGATCATTGCACTAAAATTCACACTTTGTATACAGATAAGTTTTATACGGTCTAGCCCTTACAGTGATAGTTTTACATAGGACTGTAGCTGTGAGTTTTAGCTTCCTGTTGCCATTGTTGTAATCGAGTAAAATAGTTAATGTTATGCAATTCATTGTGTTTTTGCATAATCACCACACTAAATTTCACACTTTTTTGTTATTCTTGCAGACCATGCTCCAACAATAATGCGGTGTTTGATGAACTAATGTGTTACAAATAACCTTCCCGAATAATGATAGTGACTGTAAAATCAGGAACAATGGTCAAATAGACAATCATATCCTAATGTACTCTATATAGTGACTGTAATACACAAGGGAATGTGCAGGATTATGATGGGCCAAAAAGTGGCGATATGATGGTTATGTGGCTGACAACTTTTTTTTACCCAAAATTGATGAAATGAAAAGGGTTTTTAAATGAGATTCTCAACTTTCCACCAATATAAATTATGCTATATTTTGAATTTAATAAATAATTATTATTCATTTTCTATTTGAATTACGACTAAAGTCCTAATTGATAGGTTGATTGAAAAACATCTATAGCTTTCAAATGGTATCACATTTTTTGAATCTAAAACATGTGTCACATTCTATGCTTCACATATTATAGGATTTAAAAAAGAAAAATTGAATTTCATGAATTTTTGACCAAGTTAAGGTGGTTAGACATACAAGTTTTTTATATTTTTTAAAAGTTGTAATAAAAAATTCATTATTAATTATTTACATGGAAAACAATTACAAAAAAAATGCATAACATCGGGACATGATTCCTCTACTTATATATCTAAAATCTTATAAATTTTTTATCATTTTATTGTGGTTAGGGTGGTCGGATAGACACCAACTTCTTATTTTTCCTTGAAATTTAAGTACTACTACATTGAAATTTCAAATTTTCACCAAACAGATTTTTGTTTTTTAAATAAACCTAGTAGTTTAGAAACTACATTCAATTTTCTATAGATTCTATTCTTACATATTTTTTAAATAATATAGATAAATTATTCAAATTTTTACATCAAGTTGCCTAACTCTGATTTTTCTAAATTTTTTGCCACTTCATGATGATTCTGCACATACCCACAATATTCATTTCACCACTAATCACAGTGGTGGGCAATCTATATTCTTGCTCAGGGGTTTGGTGAGGGTCCATGAGGCTCCATGACCCAATATGGCAAGGTGGAGATCAGGCCTCATTGTGTTGAGTTTTACTTTATATTTTGTATCTACAGATTGCTATCTTTCTGACGTAGGAATCATAAAAAATTCATATGTTTAAGCTTATGCTTACAATGGAGTAAAAAAATTGATCTTATACACTTTATGTTAGATTCCATTGGGTATTGTTGATTATTGTTCTCTTGATTATACTCTACATCACACAAATAATTAAATTGTTTTAACCAAAATTCGTCTACGGTAGTTTCTTCCTAGCTACGAAAAGATCCTTAGTTTGTATCATAAAGAATTGATGCAGTGGCCAAATTATGGGGTGGCCTTATATAATCATGAATTCAACTAATAGTATGCCACGATTATTATTTCCCATCTAAATACACATTAGCAATGTCATCAATTATTTAGACATTCAACCTTATCCATAATAATATTATATTTTAATTAACTAATAAAACTTAATGATATTGGTATTATTTTTAGATTGTTTAAACTATAATTGATGTAGGGTTCTTTGTTACTAGCTACGAAAAGATTCTTAGTTTGTATCATAAAGAATTAATGCAGTGGCTAAATTATGGGGTGCACTTATATAATGATGAATTCAACTAATTTTATGCCAACATTATTATTTCTCAACTAAATACACGTTAGTAATGTCATCAATTTAGACATTGAACCCTATCCATTATATTATTATATTGTGATTAACTAATAAAACTTAATGATATCGGTATTACTTAATGAAATCATTCCAAATTAATAATAATATTTTTCTTTAATTAACAACTTAACTACATAATATTATTATTTACCACACCAAACCAATTACCAATAATAATCATGTTATCACCAAATAATTAATTGAATGTTAATACAATTGTTCTTTAACTAAACCTCTATATGTGTATATATATATTCTACAAAGTTACTTTTTTACCAACTATTGCTTACACATTTTATCCTTTATATACATATCCTTCTTTCAATGCATTAGGGTTAACACCCTCCTTCGCTCCCCATTATAATTTCAAATAAAATAATGATGGTAAACTATAAGGTAAAAATGGGATACAATATTATTTCCACTCAATCACTTTAATTATCGCCTATAATATATCTAGCAATCCATTCTATTGTTTGTTGGATCCACTAATGTCTAACTATATTATCTACATATGCATATAGCTACTGTGCCCACTCATGCCATTCACATTCTAATGTTTTTCCATAGACACTACTTGCACATCACTTGCCTTTCATGTCGCTCTCCACCTATCAGCTCATTGTTGTGTGTTACTACACAGAACTGCTAGTCTATTCAATATGAGAAATCCAACATTCTTAACAACAAGATTATGATTAATCTCAATTACTTAATTGGTGTTCTGATACCGAGTACAACATCGACAAAAAAAAAATGGTGTAAAGTTAAATCTTGACTTCTGAAAGCTCATTCATTCCATGGTGAGTTTTGCCTATTGTAAAGTGAAAATTCACCATCCACACCATGTGAATGAAAACTACTTTACCTTTTGATCACATGCAGGGACTACTTAGATTCTTCATAGTGAAACAATTAATATGGCTATATTTAAGGAAAGGAAAATAATAATGGGCCTGATAGTGGCTATTTTTCTTCTGTACTAAGCATTGAATGACTTGATACTACTGCTTCCTTCCTTATTTCAGATATGTTGTTGATTAGGAAACGTCATATGATATTTTTTGTGGGTTCTTTAGAAATTTGAATGGCTATAGTTGTTGATCTAAATTTTTAATTTATTTTCATACAAGGGTGGTGTTGAGAGGAATGAAACCTGGAATGATGATAAAAGATTCATATGCTTCTAATAATTTTATTTAAGTGTTATCAATCATGAGCCTCATCGGACTAGGCTTCATTCCCCTTAACAACACTCTTTGGATTTTAAATATATGATCTCTACATAAGGAGGGTATCGCACAAATTCATCGCCAATATCTCTATAGAGAATAGAGAACGATAAAAAGAAGAGATGATCATCTCATCATGATCATTTTTTTTCCAATGTAAGGTGTTTTTCTAGTGCAAATCATTCCTATTTACATAAATTTTCTTTTTCCCTGCTATTTCTGCAATTTGTTCTTCTCTTATAGAATAAGGAATGATAATAGACCTTCTTTTTTCATGCATAAATCAACAGTAGTTCTTGCAAATAGTTTGGCTCTAAAATCTTCTAAATGATCAAATACAACATGACACTCCTTGTCTTTCACAACAGACAGTACTGAATATATTTTGCCTTTCAATTTTTGAGAAAAAAAAGTTAGCAGGTATAATTTTTTCATGATAAATTGTATAAATGCTTCTAGTTTAAACTATGTATTTCTTTTTAAATTGACATTTTGAATCACACACAGTGATCCATAAAAAACGAGCTTTTAAGATATTTAGATTTGATTAAAAAAAATCTTGTCAAATTGATATTATAGATTGTTAAAATTTGATGATTTTTAGAAAAAAAAGAGCCAAAAGGGTTTAGTTCAATTTGATATTTACACTACTGTTATGTTTGTCATTCATATAAGCTATGTGATAGCATAACGCTTTAAACCATGTTCTCTTATGTGTTTTTTAATCCATATAGACGGTATCATATGGTGCATGAAGCAGATATATGAGCCTTGTGAGCTTTATATAAAGTTAAATATGAAATTAAAATATACAAAGTTAAGTTCTCTATTAAGAGGTTGTGTTAAAAATTAAAATATGGTTAGTTAGGCATTGTGGGGAAGCAGTTGATTATAATGTCCAGGCTCTCCTTTACATTTTTTAATAGTAGTGTTCACTTCCTTGGTCTACTAGTGAAGTTGAAACATTCAAAATGAGCCCACTAGGGATCAAGTCTCACTGAGTGCAAAGGATCCGACATCAAAAAAGGGATGAGGCTGAGTACATAGTATATATATATTTATTTCAATTTCAATTTTGAGGTAAAAAAATAAATTATAAATTGTAATTTATCTTTATATTTCTTACAATTTTTAAGATAATATATATTTTTTTGCAATCTTCTTAATCTAATTTACTTACTAGTAAACAATGATATAAATATTAATTTAAATTTATTTTCTTTTTGAATAATGTTCTATTTATGTAACTACTTCATATTCATTGGTATTTTGTGAGATATGAATTATACCATAAATATGATATAATATTATTTTCTTAATTTTATATGTACAATGAAATTAATTTTATATATAATTCATTTGTAAACTTGTTCTTATATTACTTGAAATTTATTCATTGAACCCATTATTAAAATTTATAGGATTTTATAGATTGGTTGATCTTATCAGTTTTTTCCTCTCTTGTTCAAATCCTTTTAGTAGAACCTGTTGATGACAATATCTACAAAGTTTATTACATTCCTAGGCTCAAAGAATTCTCATGTCAAACTTACTCTTCTTTTTAATATTAGGAATCGTAAACAAAAATGGATTACAATACAAGGAGATACCACTTCATCAAGTAAATATCAAATATATACTAGAGCATTAGTAGAGTAAATAGATCAGGATCAATAGAAATCATTTGTATAGTGACCAAAACATCAAAAAGAGTCAACAAAAGCATATTATTCCCAACATCTCTTATTTTTGCTGCTTCATGGTGGTCAATACAAAAGGCTTTGATTAGCAATTCAACCAGGTTATCAGATTCTATATCTTTCACTACTGACTCAGATCTAGGCATAGTAGTGGAGACCCTCTTTTCCTTCTTCTTTGATCTTTGAATGCTATGGGAATCCATGCATTCTTTAAAGGTCACCACCTCATCCTTGTTTAATTTTTGTCTCCACTAGGGAGAGAAATGAGCTCTTAATATCTTCTTTATAAACAATTGCCAAGACTTCATGAAGCAAAATCATGAATCTATCTCTGGGAATTTCCATGATCATTGTAACCTACAATAGGATATTCAAAAACACAAGTTCATTGTGAAACTTAGAAAGGTGCCTTATTTTATGTCAAACCTAGTTAAAAAGGATGTCCCAAATGTAGAATGATGTAGAGTGTTATAGATATTGGTGATGCACTTTTAACCTCAATTAAAAAGAGGATATATAAGTATTAGATCATGCATACCAATGCAATGATATTAAAATTATTGTATAATTTCTACCCTCAAATGTTATATGTTCTCAGATAGGAGATTTGAACTCAATTGAAGGTGACCGTAACACCTTATATTTGAAATTCAATTCAATAAACTCTCAATTTTAAAGAGGATATATAAGTATTGGCATGTATGCCAATATAATGATATTAACATTATTGTATAATTTCTACCCTCACATGTTAGATGTTCTAAGATGGGAGATTGTAACTCAAACAAAGGTGATCTTGACACCTTAGATATAAAATTTAGTTCAATAAAATCTTAAAATATAAAGTTCTAGGAATGTTTTTTGAACTACCAATTAAATCAAGTGATGATTGTGTAACTACTTGTTTAAATATAGACAAAATAACTTTGTCTAACTACCAATTTATACATGTGTCAACTATGTTATTCCTACTTTTTAAGAAGAAATTTGAAACCACTACAATAATCATATTTATCATGCGTACATAATAATATGGTGGGTTTCTTATAAAAAATTGAGTTATTAAAGTAATGGTTGTTGATGATGTCTCTTTCATAATTTCTATATATTTCTAGCTTCCTTCTAGAGCTTCTAAAGATGTGGAAAATGTATAAGATCCTATAAAGGATTATTATTGTGAGTTTTGCTACATTGGTTTCAACAGTAATTGAATTATCCCAACCTAGAGTGTTTTAGAGATTTGAACCGTGAATGAGAATAGGTATGAGTAAGTTATAGAGCTTATATAGGTGTTTAGGTATATTGAACACATAAAATCATCCATCAAGGCCTTAAGAAGGTAAAATATCCTATAATATTTTAAGATAATGAAATAATAAGGAATTACATCAGTCTTCTAGATTCTCTATCCTCCTTGGGGTTTTCAAAGTCTAATATGTTTTTTCTCTAGTTTTTTTTTTGTTTCTTTGTCTTCTTAGTAAAAATACACAAAAATAAGGATTGAGATTTCACACATTTATATGAAGCATTGAAAGTTATTCAATCAAAGAATAATGTAAATAAACAATTTATATTCATAGTTATTCCTTCTAGAGATTCTAGAGATGTGGAAAATGTATAAGATCCCCTAAAGGATTATTATTGTGAGTTTTTCTCAATTAGTTTCAACAATATTTGAATTACCCCAACCTAGAGTGTCTTAGAGATTTGAATTGTGAATGAGAAGAGGTATGAGTAAGTCATAGAGCTTATATAGGTGTTTAGGTATATTGAACACATAAAACCATCCATCAAGGCCTTAAGTAGGTAAAAACACCTATAATATTTTGAGATAATGAAATAATAAGGAATTCCATCAGTCTTCTAGATTTTTCATCCTCCTTGGGGTTTTCAAAGTCTAATGTTTTTTTTTCTAGATAGTTTTTTTGTTTCTTTCTCTTCTTAGTAAGATATATTATCTATTTACTAAAATTATTTGTTTAACAATAAAAATACAAAGAAATAAGGATTGAGCTTTCACACATTTATATGAAGTATTGAAAGTTATTCAATCAAAGAATAATATAAATAACCAATATTCATGTCGGTGAATTAAGTACTAAAAATTCCTTGCTAACTATATAGATTAAATTATATTAGAGTAAGTTCCTATGTTTTTTTGTTTTGTGGATTTATATGGTTTTGTGACAATTTACATCTTTATGGTTGTTACAAAAGTAATTAGCATTGGAGGAGAGTAATTAGCATTGGAGGAGAGGGTAGCTTTATTTCCTTACAACAAGAAATATCTACAAGAAGCTAGAATAGATAAATCAAAATTATATGTATTAAGTAAAGAATAAGCAATTCCCTTAGATGGTGAAGAAAGATTTAATAAGTTAGAGGAGGATATCACAAAAAAATATTATTCAATAGAGAATGTTGAAAGGTTAGACTATGAAGCATTTATTGGGAATACTCAACCAAAAAATTAATAGTTAAAAACTTGAGTCTATTGGAAGGTGAAAACCTATACCTACCAAGCTCAATCTATATTCAAAGAAAAGGCTAAAATAGAGATTCAACCTTATGATTTTTTTTAAAAAGAGTTAAAATTTGAGCATTATTTAGCTCAATTATAATTCTATTTCAATTTGTATCCAATTACTAAAAGAAATACATATATTTTACTTGTTCAAGTTAGCTAGTCTTTATTTAGTTTAAATTTTGAGAGCTATGTTGTTCATTCTCTTTCTATGAGAAATTTATTAGAAATTTCTAAATGGAATGATTTTATATATGGATTATATCATTAGTTTTTCCTATTTTATGAGGAGGAAATTTGAATGATTGAAAATATTTCAAGAAAAAGGAAGGTTCAAGTGTGTGGGATCACACAAGGAAGTATTACAAGATGCTAGTCTAAATTGGTAAAGGTGTTGGATTATGACATACTAATGAAATATGTAGTTGGGTTGTATATAAATCATTGAAAGATGCCTTTAATTATACTCCTAAAGATATCCAGATGAGAATTCTTTTCAAGCCCATTACCTTGAGATGAACAAGGTAAAGGGTCTCCATCTAATTTCAAATAATCAAAAGAATAGGGGTTTGAAGTCAATAGAAAATATAAATTAAAAAGATAACTGAAATGCTACTATGAATTCAAATAGACATTGTATTTATTATGAAATGGTGTCCATATAGATAATACTTGTTGGAATTTGTATCTAGAATTGCATCCATTAAAAAATAAAAAATAAAACAAGGCTATGAATTTATATCAAAGGAAATAAATTGAGTTTGAAAATAATGTCAATGGGAGGATTGTCTATATGTCCATTTGTAGAGAAGTGTGTTTGAGTAGCATTGAATCTAAAGAAAAATTAATTTTTTTATTAAAACTCAAATTAAGAAGACTAAACTTGATGTTGGCTTTTACTCTTTTTACACAATAAAATTCAATTTATAAATATTTAATAATTTATTTTGGGTTGGAAAAATATAACCACTGTAATTATTCTTATCTAGGTTAGATGAACCAAATTTTAGAAATAGGGGCGATAAAAATGCAAGGTTAAGTTTTAGATAAATTGATATTTTATTGAAAAATTTGGAGTTTGGAACTCTTCTAATGTGTGTAGTGTAGCTTATGATAGGTTAAATATGTATGTTAAATTATAGATGATTTATTCATGAGAAGAGGTGAAAAATATAATTTGATAAAAAAGAGAAAGATTCATCATCAAAGACTATAAAGGGAATCCAAGAGTGTTTAACATGTCTAGATAATGAGAGGGAGGTTGAATTAGTATCTTCATAAACTTAAACCCTTTAGTAATATACGAATTCAGTCTTTTAGCAAGATAAACAACACATTCACAGATCAACAATACTTAATCTAATTACCAACAATGAAATATAATGCAATGAACACACATGCATAAGATAACACCATATTTACGTGGAAAACCCAAGAGGGAAAAACCATGGTGAGAGTTAATTCACAGTATAAAAGCTCACCGCTTATAGAATTACAATTTAAGGACACTGACAATTGAAGGCTAAGGTGTATAGCCTTAGGAAAAGATACAAGGGACTTGTAGTATTGAGGCACATATCCTCAAGGAAAGATACAAATCACAAGGACCTGATGAGATTCACTATCTCAAAGTAGGATACATGAAGAATGTGAAATTATAACATTTGTAAACAACACACTATACTAACTAAGGCATTAAAGCTCATTACCCTTTTCTTTTCACAACTTGCTACCTCAAATCATCTTCCCACATCTTCATACCTCACACACTTCTTGCAACTAAATTTTTCTTGCAATTATATCCTCTGCAAGGTCTCAAAACATTAATTAGGTTGACCCAAAAGAATACAAACCATTATTTTAATAAGCCAACCACAAAAACATATTGCAGTCCTATCCAGAAGCTAGAGAGAACCAAAATCAATCTTATTACATCTTCCAACTTACTAATCCAAAACAACTCACACACAGGACACACATCAACCCAAGTTGGCAACAAGGAAATGTATAGCACATTACTAGTCGACCCAAAAACATAGCTTCAACTGAATTTACTCAATGCAATTCTGAACAAGACAGGTCAGGACCCAAATGCATCTTAACATAACTTCATATGCTAGCACAGACTCCCAAGCACATGTTGTAAGTAAGATAACAAGCCTAGTTGGCCAGATATTCATAATTTTCTCAAAAAACCATCTCAACACAATATGCAATACCAAAGAGATCAACCAATGAGGTGTAGATCACAAAGAGATGTTCCATGAACATCCACCAAAACTTCCAAAACTTCTTTCACACTAACATGCCACAAATAGCCACCACAAACCAAACAACAACATAATACTTCATTCTAGAAAAATAGAAGATACTACCAAGAGATAAAACATTGATAAACCAACTTGTAGACCACTTCATTACATGAAAACTTAACTAAGACACTACACAAGAACTGAGAGCATCCACCAAGTTGTAGGAGTAGAAACATCAATGCAGAGAAATACATATCATTTTATGGACTAGTCCAAACAACCAACAAAACTACCAAAACACTGCAAATAGCAGAAACCTCCTTGATAACACTGGTGACCTGAAAAAAAAATGAATCACAAACCGCAAGACCATATCTTCAACAGTGAAGAAATACAAAGTATTCTCTCAAACAATCTTCATAGCAATTTCCTCAAACAAAAACTTTCACAAACTTGCGGAAACCAAAATTTTCTTGCAGCAAAACATACTTCCTCAAGAATACAGAAGAGAACATACAACATACTGGAGACCATCCGCAACAACTCTCCATCACCAGCTTTACTTCTAATCCACATCTTAATGCATCATCATGATATCATCAAAAGCTATGCTTAAGACATCTCTACTTGACATCAAACAAGGCATGACATCCAACATACATCTGAGTTGGAGAAAATATCTTGCACGTACGAGCAGAGAGAATGTAGACAGCAGAAAGGTAAGTGTTCTATGGAGAAATAAATGAAGGTGGGCAAGTGGCTGGGATTAATTCCAACAATTACACAATGTCTATCATTTATCCAACAATTTGATGACAACTTTCTTTTTCATTTACATTTCTTTATGTTTTAAATCTGCATACAAATATTTCAAAATCAAATAATATCTAATTTCTTTAAAGAAAAATCTAGATCTATCTATGTTTATTTCATTCCATTATTTAACACTTATTATTAATCATTTAACACTTATTATTATTAAGCCATAGACTTTCGCTGTAGACTTCTCACACACCCAGAATACCATTTGACGCCCATTGGCTATATTTAGAGTGAGCTTCCGGGCGGGATATTGTCGTACGCTACTATACAATTCATCCGTCAACTTATAGCTTATTTTCACCTTTGGAGATCATTTATCCTTATCCTTATCCTATCCTTTTCTCACTGCTTATAATCTGATGTAATTTGTCTTATCTTTGTCCTTGTCCAATTTTTCATTTTCATGAGGTAGAAATTTAAGCCATCCTAGCCACCGACAGTAAAAGCGTAACCGTCATTCTGTAACCATAATCCTTTGTTTAGTTTTCCATTTTTTGCTTACTATTAATAGATTGAAGCATTGGCTGTAGGGAGCCTGCAAACTTTGTCCATTTTTCTTAATTATATAATATCCTCTTATGATGACTAGGTATAACTTGATTTCATTTGTAAGAATGCTTTTTTGAATCAGTTGGCTCCCCACTCGAGAAATTGATGTGTTGTGCTTCATGAGACATGAATTCAAAATGCAGTTGAGATAGAGAAATGGATACAGACCTTGATAGAGAAATAAATTCAAATCAATGGGAGACGATGAAACGAATCCTTTTGTCTATGATACAGCCTAGGAAGCCAGGTTGCCTTTTGTCGATGGCTGTAATCATCCTTAGTTTCCTTGGACACTTCAATGGATTCGACAAAATAATATGGCTCTGTTTTGGCCACTCTAGCTTGCGTTATTACCCTCACTCTTGTAGATTTGAAAACACGGACAAGAAAACATAGTCAAAAATAGGGAACAGAGAATTCAAAAACACAAACACAAAGCCTCAGCTCTTTATTTTTCGGATAATTAAATTCATTACATATGACCTCTTTTTATAGAGGCTTTCAATTACAATTTCTTCTACATGCAACTTATCATGCATAATAAGCATATAATATACAGATTACAAATTCAATCAAATTCTATATTTAGAAACACTTTAAATATCTTCATGTAAGATATAGTTATTTCCTAACTTTTCTCCTCATGCAAACTAAGAGAACTACAAATAGAATTGTGCATAGAAACTAAGGTGAATTGCATAACGGTGAAGCTCATGCATCACTTTCCAACAACTCTCTTGCATATAGGGGTTGCACAAGTAAAGAAAGGTTTAGCACTTTCATAAGGAATTAAAATTGATATTTTTTATTTTCTTTTGGTAGTCGGTAGGCCTCGCTAATCTATTCATATAAAGCATATTGAGGGCATTGAATTTACAAAGAAATAGATTCTAAATTTCTATAAGAAATTTTCAAATCCATTCAGTTGTTCAGTAGTCTTTAGATGCTCCTATTGAATCATCATGGTCTATCCTAGATTTGTAAGCCAAGCTATCTGTTTTCCTTCAACAACAATTGGGCTACAAAGAACCATGCCTCAAAGATCTGATGAATGATGCAAAGTGTGAGATCCTCTACATTGTGGAACTATGAGGATTGCTTGAAGGAAAATAGATAGATTGGCTTACAAATCTAGTTCACTGAAAGATTTGGTTCCTCAAGGCCTAATGTAAAAGGAGCTCTATGCATATAAGTTTCAGTTAGAAGCCGTATTCTAGACTATAAGTTCAACTCTTCTTTATTTTTCCAATCGAGGTAGTGAACTCTCTTGACTTACTCTACTAACCACAGATAAAGCCCCATGCCTCTACCATACCTCTTGAGCAGTTTCAACATCAATAACACCATCACTTATAGGCAGTTGAACTATGGGAGCATCCTTATCACCTTCACAAATCACTAATATTAATTCAAGTTGAGAAGCAGTTAAGGGTTCAAGCCTTCGTTTCCACTCTTTTTTGTCGATGTAAGGCCTTGTGTCACACAAGGCTAATGAAATTAACCCAAAAGTCATTTCACTATGTTGAAATTCTCTAAAATAGTACAACCATCTTGTCGAGTATGGAGTAACGGAATGGACAAGGCCAAGTGTAATCTTGGGGTGAATTTCACAGAAGTGATAACCACATACGTCTGAAAAGTACTTTTGTCACGTATTGAAATATCTTGGGTTAGGAAATTTGTAATGAATTTTGAAACATTATAGATGTGTAGATATGCTCTGAACCTTACTGATTTAAATTAACCATGGAATCCTTAACATTGTTCGATAGATCTTAGGTGAGTTGCGGGTTAAGCTTCGACTACGTACTACTATTTTGTTTTTTTTTTATTGGTAATTCTTAGTCGAGGCTAAGTGCTTTTGATTGGAGCTATGAACCAAAGAACACACAACCAAGGCTACAGAGACGCTTTTGACTGGAGCTATGAACCAGTGAAACCACATTGTTGAGGGGCCTCATCCTCAAATATGAACGGAAAGCAACACCCTTACACCTTTGTGTCGTCTTAACCTTATCACTCCAAGACCAACTGCATAGAACCTCTAGTCATGAGAGACTCACAAGGGTCCAATACAAAACCACCAGGCATGAAAGACCCATGTGGGTTCGACAGTAGTCCATGAGCAACACACACCATCAAGAATCTGGATCCATGAGCAACACACACTGAAAAGGACAAGCACAATTAGTCAGCACGTCTGCCAAGATCACCTGTATGTCCTCCAAGATCTGCCACCACAATATCCTCTGATCACAATGTGGGACTAGTAGTGGTATAAACACCGCTAGTAGGCCAGGCGGGGATTTGAACCTTGGTTGCACCATAAATGGGCAACCATCTCACCATTACACCAATAGGTGATCCCTGACTACATACTACTATTGATGACCTTAGCATGCATTTTTAATATTTAATCCTAGATCACCTTGGTATATACCTATAATCAAATTCCACAACCTTTCCACATGTACCCTAAAATTATGGTGTCCATAATTGTGGTGAAGGAATTTGAACCTAGATTATTCTTTTATAAGTGTTGCTAGCATTGCTTTATTTTCATTTTCACGGGAAACTTTGAAACTGGGTCAGTCACGTGAATGTCAGGTGACTTAGTCATTAGAGCACAATGTTAGGACCTCCTTTTTGTGTTAATGTTGTTAGATCCTCTCCATTTTTGTATTACTCACTTGTCTTGCACTCTTTTAATGCCAGGGAATTGGGTCACTAAGCCAACCTTGAAAAAATTTGTTTTCTGCAAAATTCACATGGGACCTCACCCAACCTCATTCAAGTGTGGTTTGCATTCCTATGGACATCAATGTAGGTGATCATTATTGTCATGTAAATAGCTCTGCCTTGCTACTATATTATTGCCTGTTGGACAATGTTTTGTCCTCCATTTCATTGGCACCCTGTAGACATAATTTTGATTTAGATGATTAAACTTGTCATTTGAATGTCTCTTGTGTGAGATTTAGGTCTTTGTCTACCAAAGTAAATTTGTTGGGTTTTTTAATTTAATTTTGAAATTGAACACAAAAAATTGAATTTTTTTAATCTCTTTAAGAAGACACTACCTTTTTTGCTTGGTTAATCTTGGATGAGCTTATGAACTTATGTGGGATAAGCTTCGACCAAATTCTTAAGATTTTCATTTTAAATTGGGTCATACACAAATGAAAATTGAGAAAATTCAGTCCCTACTAAATGTTGTCTATACCATTCGAACAACAATACTCTACTTGTTGGAGGGGTTTCAAGAAATAATAGGTTTGGGATAAAATAATTAAACTTCAGTGCAAGAATGGATCTTTTATGGGGGAGTTCACACTATGTAAATTACCTCCTTATGCAATCAAAACTATTACAACTACCAAGTAGCTGAAATATTCCTCGCCTCATGTTTAAAAACAAACTTTAACTCACAAACAATATTTTCATTTAAAACGTTGAAAAAGACTACAAAATCTTGTCCCGATCTCAAGAATCTTCCTCCTCCCATCTCTGCAAACAAATTTTTAACTCAACCAATTTTTTCTATCAGCATAACCCTTACAACCCTTTCTGATATAAATACTAATTATTAATTGTTTGACCCATACTCTCTAACAATCTTTAGGTACAAGTGCTAGTCATATAAGGGAGAGGAGCCAATCGTGGGACAGGGTCCCATAGCTGGTATAGCTATCCAGACAACTTGGGGCCCACCGATGGGTAATTTTTATACCAATAAAAATTTCAAATTTCCTTTCAAATATGATATGACAGATTCATATTAAATTCACAGTATGTCCTATCATAGGTTGACTTTTTTGTTGCCACCTTCTCAATAGTGGGTGAATGCAAGTGGACATTTATTTTCCTATTTCACAATATCAAGTGAATGCATAATGATAATCTTATTTCCACAATATAAATAATATTTTCCACCTTCCCAATAAAAGGTTGTTGTGAAGGGATATTTTATTAACCAAAATATAAGTCTTCTTGCATTAAAAGTGAGTTGGCATGTACATAAGACATTGCCAAGTGATTTAATTCCAAATATATTTGAACAAAATACATTTCAACATGTCCCATTTCTCATATTCCTTTTACTATCAACTAGTTTCCGGATGTCCATAATAACCAATCTTTTTTTGAATTTGCCTGCAAAATTGAAAAACACAAACTCTCAGGCTCACTATGCATTGCAAAATTTCAATATAACACTTAATTATCACTCTATTATTTACAAATCCACTAAAAAACAATAATCATAAAAAAAATTAAAACTGGTTACAATTCAAAAACAAACTTAATATCACTTCAAATCACCAACCAGAAATCCTACGTACCCATTAAGCTATCACTTCTACCATTAATCCATTGAATGCAGATCAAATTCCCTCCCATAATTCAAATGAATGCAGATCAAATTCCCTCCCATAATTCAAATTAATCCACTTGCTACCAATTCAAATTCAACAAACCTATTTATGCAAGCAATCCTCATTTGTGCGATGCAAGTTACACATTACAGTTTATTCATTTTTCAAATTTCTCACTTTCTGCTGCATGCTCCTGAGCGACGATGACCTCCTCCAGATCGATGCGCTCTCCTCCTTCAGCTCTTTCGGTAAGTCATTTCCATAACCATCCTTTATGTTGTCATCGTCCAGTCTCCCTTTAAGCTCTGTTATGGTAGAAATATTTCCAACCCTTTCGAATACAACATTACCATACATATATATGCTGCACAAAATGATACATATCCACATATGTTTCCCACAGCCCTATCCATTTTCATGAAACTTACACATTTATCTATATCTGCAATATATATATCCCTGTTCATTTTAATGAAACTTACGCATTTCTCTCCCCCTATATATATATATATATTTGCAGAGATAGATAGATACCTAATTTGAATGTAAATGAACAAGGTATAAATTGAATGTACATACCTATATTTGTTGATGAACTGTTCAGTAATATATTAATTTCAAATTAGCTATCTATCTATCTCTACAAATATATATATAGGGAGAGAGATATGCGTAAGTCTCATTAAAATGAACAGGGCCATATATATTGCAGATATAGATAAATGTGTAAGTTTCATGAAAATGGATAGGGCTGTGGGAAACATATATATATATATATATATATATATATATATATATATATATATATATATATATATATATATATATATATATATATATATATGCAGAGAGATAGATAGATACCTAATTTGAATGTAAATTATCAAGGTATGTATATTTCTATTTTTCAATTTGAAATTAATATATTACTGAACAGATGATCAACAAATATAGGTATCTACATTCAATTTATACCTTGTTCATTTACATTCAAATTAGGTATCTAGGTATCTATCTATCTCTGCATATATATATATATATATATATATATATATTGCATAGTCAAATTTATATATTACTGTACGGTTCATCACCAAATATAGGTATGTACATTCAATTTATACCTTGTTCATTCACATTCAAATTAAGTATTTATCTATCTCTGCAAAGTGGTTGTATGTATGTCCTCATTTACATTCAATTAAAGTGACTGTAAATATCGGCCCCTATCCCTTACAGTCAACTGTCATAATGGCTAACTCCTACTTATGTTACTATGTTGTTTGAGAAATGGTACTAACATAAGTAGGACTCAACCATCATCAAAGTTAACTGTAAGGGAGAGGGGTCGATATTTACATCACATCAAAACACTCTTGCCTTGTAGTGCATGCAATTAGAACTGCTATAAAGTTCATGGCAAATACCATGACTTATAAACTACTGGCAAATGCCAAGAATCTAAATTTCATGGAAAATGCCATGAACTTTATACCACTTCACTACATTCTCTATAGGGCAAAAAAGCTCCTCCGTTACCCATGATCAGATCCTATGCCCACACATAGCTACTCTCCATTTTGTCTATGTGTTTGTTCTTCAATTTAACCAACTGTAATTGACAACCCCTCTCCCTTATAGCCAACTATGATAGCATATAACTCATACTTGTGTTATAACCATGGAATGAAAGAGCATAAATAACTTGAAACATCAATAAGATAGATATATACATACGTATATGTATATATTGCAGAGATAGATATATACATACATATATAAAAGTTGCATAATGCCAGCTCGATTGTCAAGGGACGTGGCATAAAAAAATTACCCGACTGGGATGCTGATGACGTGGACCCCTTGCTCAAAGATACCCTACCCACCATCGGTTACATTCAACTTAATTAGATGTATGCTTTGTCTGTTCTTCAATTGTACTGACAGTATGCGAAGTATATCTCAAACAACATTATGAAACATTGACACAACTTGAAACAGCAGTATGATAGAAATATTTGAAACCCTTTATTGTCTTGCAAAGTTGTTTGAAGATATAAATTTTTGTATCATGCTATTGTTGCAAGTTCATATATATGTGTATCATAATGCTATGTCAATTATATGCATGGTTAGCTTGTTCTTCAATTACAGTCAATAGTAAATGTATGGATTTGTTGTTTCAGTCGGTATCATTATTTTCAATATTAAGTGTATGTTGTTTACTAATCACTGTGTTGGTTCAATACAGAGGAAGATAAATGCACAAACAAATATCAAGCGATCTTCAAGGAGGAAGCCTCCACAAAAGTGGAGTTGAACAACTATGCCTGCACACAAGAGAGGTGTGCATCTGCCACATAGCGATGAGGAGGATGTTGTTATTCCTTTTCACAAGCGAACTGAAGAACCAAGTAGTGAGGAGGAGGTAGAAATTGTTTTGGAACGGCCAACTGAATCTGTAGTGCAAGCTAACCCAGCTGTATCAACCAAAAAGGTTGCACCGAGGTGTGAATGGACCCAGGCTAACATGGACCATGCCCTTGAAGATGTCAAAGACTATGGCTGGTCAACTAGAGGTGCGGAAAAAAAGTGGGGTATTCCAACCTCAACATTGTCCAATTGGCTAGGTGGTATGACCACTACAAAAAGGAAAGGGCCCCCAACAGTCCTAATTGAGGAGGAAGAGTCATTGATCGTTGAATGGTGCAAGGAGATGGCTGTTGTTGGCCAAGGTTTGGAGATCGTCAATCTGAAAACGGAAGTGGCCCAAATATGCAAAACAAGGAATAATCCCTTCAAGAATGGGCTTCCTGGCAAGTCATGGTGGACAGGATTCAAAAGAAGGCATCCTGATCTCTGCTTGAGAATAACCCAAGGTCAAGATAGAGACCGTGCTATAAATCTGAGACAACTGGTTGTAAGTGCTTTCTACGACACTTTGGAGAAGGTATATGTAGAAGGGAACTATGGACCGCAGAGGATTTGGAACTGTGATGAGACAGGGCTGCAAGTTGGCCGAAACGGTAACATGAAGGTGCTTTCCATGAAAGGCGTGATAAGTGTTGCTTACATTATCCCAAAGCACCGAGAGTGGATCACTATTCTAGCATGTGTAAACACTACAGGTCAAAAACTTCCAGGTTTTTATTTGTTCAAGAGCAAAAAAAATGTGCAAAACTACATAGCCAACTATGAGCCAGGAGCATTGATGGTTGTTCAACCTCATGCATGGATGACGAAAGAGTTATCTATCAAATGGCTCAAGTTCTTTGTTATGCAAGTACCTGGGGGTTGCTTACCCACCCATAAACACCTCTTGATATTTGATGGGCATGGCAGCCATGTAGCCTTCTCTACAATTACCAAAGCAAGGGAGCTTGGTATTGACTTGCTCACCCTACCCGCCCACACATCACACAAGTTGCAGCCTCTTGATGTGAGTGTTTTCTCATCTTTCAAGTGTAACTTCAAAAAAGAAAGAAAAAATTGGACCATTATGTACATCCAAATCTGGAGATAAGAAGGGAAAAATTGGCTACACTTGGCAGCCTAGCTTTTCAAAAGTCATTGACTTTTTCAAACATTATAGTTGGCTTCAAGAGGATAGGTATTTGGCCATTTGATCGAAATGCTTTGGATAATGACATGAGGGTTAGCAAGACATTCCACTTTGCTGCCCCCGAGGAAGCATCAACTACTACAAATAGTCTAAGCCTTTCCAACAATGGTTTGGTAGTCACTGAGGGTGAGTCTAATGTTGGAACTGCATAAGTTGGAGATCAACAAAATGGGATGAATGATTAGTATGTTCGGCATTTGTTGTATGAAGTTATATTTCAGTATGGTGTTACACTATGTACCATTGTTTGATATGGTGCTTATTTCGAATCATCTCAATTAGATGTATGGTTAGTTTGTTCTTCAATTACAATCGATCTTACATGTATGCATTTGTTGTTACACTATGCACCATTTTTAGATATGCATATATATGCAAATTTGCATATGTATATTTGCAATATGCATATGCATATATGCAATTGTTGTATGAAGTTAAATTTCAGTATGTTGTTTGAGAAATGGTATTAACATAATTAGGAGTCAGCATATGGTTAGTATGTTCTGCATTTGTTGTTGATGTCATATTTTAGTATGTTGTTACACTATGTACCATTGTTTGATATGTTGCTCATTTCCAATCACCTCAATTAGATGTATAGTTAGTTTGTTCTTCAATTAGTATTGATCTTACATGTATGCATTTGTTGTTACACTATGTTCTGCATTTGTTGTATGAAGTTATATATGCATATATGCAATATGAATATGCATATGTTGTATGAAGTTAAATTTTAGTATGTTGTTTTGAGAAATGGTATTAACATAAGTAGGAGTCGACATATGCAATATGCAATATGCATATGTTGTATGAAGATAAAATTCAATATGCTGTTTGAGAAATGGTATTATCATAAGAGTCAGCATATGCATATGTTGTATGAAGATAAA
The DNA here is from genome assembly GCA_007258455.2 of Sequoia sempervirens. Lineage (NCBI taxonomy): Eukaryota > Viridiplantae > Streptophyta > Pinopsida > Cupressales > Cupressaceae > Sequoia > Sequoia sempervirens. The sequence continues at coordinate 481,778,640 of VDFB02270651.1, read as the reverse complement.
ATTTAGTATGTTGTTTGAGAAATGGGATTATCATAAGTAAGAGTCAGCATATGCATATGGTTGTGGATACTGTCATCAATTGCCTTCTCTATTTGCATTTAAATTACATGGATTGGATTCGTTTGTTCTTCAAATACTCTCAAACTTACATGTATGAATTTGTTGTTTTAGATTCCAATGAACGACTTGATCCAGCAGTATTGGGAGACCAGAGTACTATTGGAGACATATCTCTTTCCCTGCCAACTCCACCTGAGCAGCCCTCCTGGCTCTTTGATGGTGCTGCCAATCTTGCTATGGATATGCATGTGGATGAAGAACAAAGTCTTTCAATGCCATCTCCACCGCACTGCATGGGTCCCAATACGTTAGTACATTTCTATGCTGATTGTGGAGATAGTGACGGTGAGCAATTAGAAGATAGAATGGATGCTACAGATAGTGAGATGCTAGAAACAAATAATGCCGATTTGATTGAACCTTTGGGAGGCCAACAAACTTCACGCATCTCACAATTCTTGAAGCTACCAGTTCATGTGGTGAAAGAAAAGTCTAATAAGGTAGCTGACCGTGGGATCAAGTTGCAAAGAGGATCCCAACTCCTAACTACTAATGACTTCATGGCAATGCTAAGTGAACAAGACAAAAAGAAGAAGGAACTAGAAGAACTGAAATTGAGGAAGAAGTAACAACTTGTAGAGCGCAAGATAGAAAGGATTGCAAAATTGGAGGCAAAAATTCTTTTGAGAATTGAAAAGGAAAAGCAACGAGTAGTAGCAGACGCTGGAAAGGAGCTGCAAAAGAAGGAGAAGGACAAAAAAAGGGAGGACCAACAGAGAGAAAAGGAAGCCGCAAAAAGGGAAAAAGAGTTGAAGGCACAAGCAAATGGTGCAAAGGAGAGGTGACTCGGCAGCCCTCTAAATCCCTTGCCTGACCACCATAGGATCTTCACAGATTTTGTATCTATTCAATGCCCCCAATATTGTTCATCACCTGCCCAAGCTACCAGCCAAACATTTCAGAGTTGGAGTCCTTCTCAGTCGCTCTCCTATACACAGTCACCTAGCCCCATAAGAAGCCAACCATATGAGAGTTGGAGTCCTCGCTTATAGGCATATCAAACCTCACCCACCCCAAGCATAATCCAACCAACTCAATCATGGAGTCCTTCTCCGTCACAGGCCACATCCAACTCACAAGATAACTTGCCATCAAATTTTAGTTTTCCTACATTTTTTGATTGATTTGAATGTTTGGTTGCTAGTTTTTTGTTGTGAACTTCTTGATGGATTTGAAATGATGTTTGAACTTTTTTTGTTTTGAATGTTTATAACTTGAAACATCAGTATGGATACCATAGAGACAACATATTCCATCATGTTACTATATATCTCTACAATATGAAACATATGTATATATTTATCTCTGCGAGAGGAAACTTATGTATCTATCTATAGTAATCTATACATATATGTATCATAACAGTGTATCAATATGCTGTTTTAAGTTAATTTGAAAATTCAGTATGTTGTATCATTCTGTGCAACATACATATATATGGTAATGTTGTATTTGAATGGGTTGGAAATATTTTGACCATAACAGAGCTTAAAGGGAGAGTGGCCAATGACAACATAAAGGATGGTTATGGAAATTAACAAGGTGTCCACTCATTTAAATGTAAATGGACAAGGAAATTGCTAACAGTATGCACATACATATGCATATGCAGACTCCTACTTATGTTAATACCATTTCTCAAACAACATACTGAAATTCATAGTGTAACAACAAATTCATACATGTAAGATTGAGTGTAATTGATGAACAAACTAACCATTCATCTAATTTAAATGTAAATGGAGAAGGCAATTGTTGACAGTATGCACATACATATGCATATGCACATGCACATGTGCACATGCTAACTCCTGCTTATGTTAATACCATTTCTCAAACAACATACTAAAATTTAACTTCATACAACAATTGCATATATGCATATGCATATTGCAAATATGCATATTTGCATAGATGCAATATGCATATGCATATCTAACATTGGTACATAGTGTAACAACAAATGCATACATGTAAGATCGATTGTAATTGAAGAACAAACTAACCATGCATCTAATTGAGCTGATTCGAAATGAACAACATATCAAACAATTGTACCTAGTGTAACAACAAATTCATACATGTAAGATTGAGTTTAATTGAAGAAAAAACTAACCATGCATCTAATTGAGGTGAATGGAAATGAGCAACATATATAACAATCGTACATAGTGTAACAACATACTGAAATATAACATCATACAACAAATGCAGAACATACTAACCATATGCTGACTCCTACTTATGTTAATACCATTTCTTAAACAACATACTAAAATTTAACTTCATACAACAATTGCATATATGCATATGCATATTTTCATAGATGCAATATGCATATGTATATCTAACATTGGTACATAGTGTAACAACAAATGCATACATGTAAGATCAATTGTAATTGAAGAACAAACTAACCATGCATCTAATTGAGTTGATTCGAAATGAACAACATGTCAAACAATTGTACATAGTGTAACAACAAATTCATACATGTAAGATTGAGTGTAATTGATGAACAAACTAACCATGCATCTAATTGACCTGATATTAACATAAGTAGGAGTCAACCATCATCACACATAGCTGTAAGGGAGAGGAGCCAATATTTACAGCCACTTTAATTGAAGAACAAACAAAGCATACATATGATCACTTCAATAGACATGTAATTGTAGACCTGCAACTTGCATATATATATAATGGCAGTAGTAGAACACTATCATACACTCCATAGTTTCGGGTGGCATGCACCTATGTTTTGGCCAAAGTATGTATGTATGTGTGTACAGTATACACACATACATGTATGTATGTGTGTATAGTATCCTATACATGTGTGTATACATACTATACACACATGCATACGTATGTGATGTATAAGTATATACGTGTGTATACATACTATACACACATACATGTATGCATGTGTGTATATATACTATACACACATGCATACATGTATGTGTACATATAAGTATATACACACATGCATACATACTATACACACATACATCATACTATACACACATACATGTATGCATGTGTGTATACATAATATACACACATGCATACATGTATGTGTACGTATAAGTATATACACACATGCATACATACTATACACACACACATCATACTATACACACATACATGTATGCATGTGTGTATAGTATGTATACATGTATGTGTATAAGTAGATACACACATGCATGTGTGTATAGTATGTATACACACATGCATGCATGTATGTGTGTATAGTATGTATACACACATACATCTAGGTATGTGTGTATAAGTATGTATGTCTATGTCTCAAATAGAAACATACATACATAAATAATTATGTAGTATGTATGTATGTATGTGTGCATACATGCATACATAATATTTTATTGTTTAGTCTAATATAAAGATGTTGAATATTATATCAATTTAAAAAGAAATGTTTAGTCAATTAAAAATTAGAATGATTACTAAATTGACTAGGAAAATCGTATAAATGATTAGTCAATTAAAAAAATAAAATGATTACGAAATTGACTAGGAGAATTCTATAAATGGATATGACTATATTCCCTAAATCAGTCATATTCGAAGCAGAGACAAAGGACAGGGAAGAGTGGACAATGGGGGTTGGGAATTTTTGAGCAAGGGGTTCACGGCAACGGTCGAAAGAGCCGGCTAAAACATAGGTGCATATGCTACGCCCTTAATATTATTGTACATCGGGTTATGAATAGTCGGCTTGTGGCTATCTTAACTCTCTATTAAGTCATATTATCATTAGTATATTGTTATTTAGTTGTTTAGGTCAGCCTAAGTCTTATATAGGTGTGTCTAAATTGGCCTAGATGATATCCTTGTCATAAATAGGTATATATAGGAGGTTGTGAGTCTTATTTGGATCATGAAGTGTGAAGTGTGTTCTCATTAGAGATATTTGGAGGTTTTCCCCCTCAAAGTGGCTTGTTATTCTTAGTTATTATCAAGTATTTTGCAGCATATTTCATATCATATTCTTCTATTGTGCAAGTTATTTCATAACAAGTGGTATCAGAGCATGATCTTGGCACCATAGAGGCAAGGTTTTCCTCAATTTTAAAGGCGATTTTGGGAAGAGCATATCTTTCAGATTTTGGTGATTTTTATTTTTATTTTTAAAGGGTTTTTGAAGAACATATTGAAGAAGCTATAGTCCAGATTTTAGAAGAATTGGAGTAGAATTAAGTGAATTATTATAGAATTAGGGTTTCTACACTATTTTTTTGGAATCTACATAGCTCGCACATCTTGTTGAATTGGAGTCTGATTTTTATTGAGTTTTTGAAGACATAATAAAGGAGATTACAGTAAAAATTTGAGAGAATTTGAGTTTCATTTGTGTGATTTATTTCAACATTAGTGGTTTCCATCATTCCGGGGCCTTCAAGAAGGGGTAAAAAGAATGTCACTCCGGGGAAGACTCCTGATAAGGATGGTGAAACAATCGAGGATATTACTCATAATGAGGAAATAAATAAGGTCAAGGAAGACATTTCCTCAATTAAGATGGATATGTGTGACCTAAGAGGAGATATATCAGACATACGAAACATGTTAAGTACCTACAAGGCTGAATCAAGAAAGGAGTTCTCAAGCGGCCAAGGTGAAAATTCTAGGTCAGCTACTACTGACACAAGCTTTAGTACTCCTATGGGATCTAGGAATTTCTTTCCAAAGGTGGATATGCGCAAGTTCGATGGTAAGGATCCTCTAACATGGATAAACCAAATGGAGAATTTTTTTGAAGTACACCAAATCCCAAATGGACAAAAGGTCACGATGGCTTCCTTATATCTAGAACCAGATCAATTCATTTGGTATCATTGGCTTTGCACTCATCGAAGTAAAAAGGGGCTCACCATCTCATGGTCAATTTTTATAGAGGAACTCCAACCACAATATAGCAATAGCATCACAGACAACTTCTTTAGCTAGCTAGCTAAACTTCAACAAATAGGATCAGTTAAGGATTATATTCAGCAATTCCAAAATCTATCCATAAGGGTGGATACAATTATGGAGGAAAACTTGAATGACTTATTCTTGGGTGGTCTCAAGGATCACATTCAACATGAGGTACGCATGTTTAGCCCTAGTTCCATAAATGAGACTTTTATCTTAACATGCAGGGTAGAGAAGTATTTGATTCCTAAGAAGCAAGGGGCTAATGTGACAAGAGAGAGAGGTTATTCAACACAGCCTACTAAGTTGACTCCACAAAAAATTGAGGAGAAAAGAGCAAAAGGCTTGTGTTTCAATTGTGATAGAAAATATAGTCGAGGACATAAATGTAGTGAAAAGAAATTGTTTTATATTGAAGGTCCCAATGAGGAAGAAGAGGAGGAACCCATACTAGAAGATGAAAGGGAGTCAAATGAGGAATCACATGATTCTCAACCAATCATTTCTTGTCATGCACTCTCGTGTTTCCAAAGACTCCACAAACTCTCAAGGTGGTGGGGTTCCTAAAGAAGAAGAAGGTAACAGTGTTGATCGACTCAGGTAGTACTCATAATTTCATTAACAAAAAGTTAGCTACTTGTCTAAATTGTTTCATATATCTAGCTCCAGAGTTTCAAGTTTTGATTGGATGGTGGTACAGTTAGTTGATTCAGGGAAGTGTCATAGCATTAAATTATCCATGGGAGATTATCAACTTGATACCCCAATGTATGCGATATCCATGGGTGCAGCAGATATTGTTTTGGGAGTACAATGGCTTACTACATTAGGAACAATTGAGATGAACTTCCAAGAACTATTCGTGAGATTTCAATCGGAAGGAAGGCTAGTAGAACTAAGGGGGTTGAAGGCAAAATCTCCACAAATGGTAAGCTCTCATCAAATGCAAAGTTGCTTAAGAAAGGAGTGGATGGATTTGTGGCCCAAATATGTTCATTAGAAGTCTCTCAATCTAATACTCCTACTCATCCAGATTTGCAAGCTATAATTGATCGTCACTCAGTTGTTCTTGGAGATATGCCTAAAGGACTTCCTCCTAAGAGGGACATGATCATGCCATACTTAGTCCTAGGGAGCCAACCATCAACATCGCCTTAAGGTATCCACACATACAAAAGAGTGAGATAGAAAAGATTGTTGAAGATATGCTAGAGGCAGGAATCATCGGCATAGCCAAAGTGCTTACTCCTCGCCTGGTGATGGTACGTAAGAAGGATGATACTTGGCGATGTGTCCATTATAGAGTGCTAACATGTACACCATTAAAGATAAGTTTCCAATTCCACATTGATGATTTGCTAGATGAATTAAATGGAGCTAAAGTACGTCCATTTTTCGTGTTTCGTTTAAGAAAGGTAGTGGGCATAATATTCCCACGACAGGCTGATGGATGAAGAGGGAAGAATCATTTTGGGGAGGTGCATTAGAAACATGCACAAAGAAGCTAAGGGGCCGAACTATCACTGAGTATCTCATCCAATGGAAGAAGTTACCAGTTGAAGATGCCACATGGGAAGAAACAGAGTTCATTCAAAGTTTCCAAACTGATTAGCATTGAGGACAATGCTTCTTTGAAGAAGGGGAGGCATGCTAAGCCCCTAATATTATTGTACATCAGGTTATGAATAGTCGGCTTGGTGGCTATCTTAACTCCTATTGTTCATTATCATTAGTATATTGTTATTTAGTTGTTTAGGTCGGCCTAAGTCTTATATAGGTGTGTCTAAGTCGGCCTAGGTGATATCCTTGGCATAAATAGGTATATATAGGAGGTTGTGAGTCTTATTTCATCATGAAGTGTGAAGTGTGTTCTCATTAGAGATATTTGGAGGTTTTCCCCCTCGAAGTGGCTTGTTATTCTTAGTTATTATCAAGTATTTGCAGCATATTTCATATCATATTCTTCTATTGTGCAAGTTATTTCATAACATCATAAAACCCTTCACAGTCGAGCTACACTAACACACATACTGCCACTATTCATATGCAAATTACAGAGGTACAAAATGCAAACTAAGCTCTATTTGAATGGCAGACTGTGTGTATATGTGTGTATACACACATATATATGCATATATTCCAATTATAGAGGTATAAAACGAAAATGAACACATATATTATGGTGGTGTGTGTGTATATGTGTGTAGACATATAAATATGGATATATACAGACATATACACACTACTGCGTAGTAATTGCTCATACATGTAACTATATACACTCATATACACAAATTGGGCCATTTATATGCATATATATAACTGTATTCTCACATATAGACACAGTCTGCCATTGTATAGTTTTATTATTGCTGAAAAATTACATTTGCGGGCCGTTGCTGTATGTATATGTGTGTATACACAGATATATATGCATATATATACATTTATATGCATATATATTTGTGTATACACACATTTACAAACAATCGGCCATATATATGCCTATATATATCTGTATAGTCACATATACACATAGTAGGCCATAAAATACATAATAGCGGCCATGAATAAGCTGCAACAAAGCTTCATTACACGATGAAAGCATTACAATTTTTTCTTGCACATTTAACAAAAGAAAATCGCAAGAAAAACCTAGAAAAATATTGCAATGCATAGTTACTGCCTGAGTGAGGTTGGAAGACAACCTCACTTGCGTAGCAAGAAGATATATAGTTTCCTTTTACTGAATATGTTGTTGCTAAACACAGAAAGCACGAAAAATGTATCACCACCACTCAGCTATGGCCTCACCACCATCAGCGTTCGTCCTAACCAAAGCTGATTCTCAATGGAAACGCTAAAAATGAATGATGTCTCATTACTGGGTGTTTCGTGAACAAAATGTAAGACTAAGCGAATAGTGTGCATGTCGAGGTGGTAGGCGTTAAGGCCGACGGCGGGGAATGTGTAACAGTTAATGCGCATTAACTAGGATATGCATATGCAAGTACTGGCGTGGCGCCAAACAACAATCAGTCATATAGATATCCGCGATAGGTATAGACCTAATTTTTACTCTTTTTTGGCAGTTTTTGGAAATCGCCCCCAAAACCTTGGAAGGCGTGCTAAAAATATTGCCAAATTTTTATTTCAAACTGCCAGCTTGACAGTGAAGGCATGTGGCAAAAAAAAATTAGTCGATTCGGATGCTAATGACGTGGACCCCTCGCTCAAGGTTACCCTACCCACCATCGAGCCCTCTCCCTTAGGCCACCATATTCATCAAAGAGCGTCATATTTAATAGATGCATGTGTTAATTTTACCATTACACTATTTTAGTTTTGATGCTTAAAGTTTCCACTGCAGACCAAAGGCCAGTTAAGCAAAGGTCTCCATGCCAAAACCCTATAAAAATGACTCAGTGCAATCCTGTGCTCGAAGAATACAATCGGGGAAGAGGAAGCGCAGGAGCTGAAAATAATGGAAGGAAAAATAATTTCTGCAGTAGCAGGAGATAAAGAAGGCATCAACATATCAAGGAAGAGGAAGCGTAGTGTATCTAAGCTGGATCAACATAGCCTTGAACGCATATTTGAGAAGCTTCCATTAATATCTATCTGCCACTCTGGGATGGTTTGCAAAGAATGGAATGCTATTTTGTCTGCGCGCAGCTTTCTGTCTTCATTGCCCAACCAAAATCCATGGCTTCTCATATGCTGTGAAGGTGAGTGTATGGCCTACTGCTTTTCTACTAAAAAATGGAGGGCTGTCTCTTTATCTTTCCTTCCAACTCCTTTGCGAAACGATATCAGAAAGTACATGTTACCCAGTACAACTCTTGGGTTGTTGCCTTTTCTAGAAAACCAAAAATTATATATTTTCAATCCGCTTATGAGAATTTATTTAGATATAAAAATAAACGAGACTAGCAATTCTATCTTTATCGTGTAGGGGAGAAATGGAGAACCCTATTTTGTAGTGACGGGACAATGCCCTCAATTTTTTTCCTTCCGAATGTATGATTATTGTCATGATTCATTAAGGACTAAATTTTAGTTTACAGAGGAAGTAGGCCCATACGTGTTGGAATATAGCATGGTTGAGTGCAATGGTGTTCTTTTTTGGATGGCATTCAGGGTTGTCGTTGTGGGTTACAGTATCCAAGATGATTGTATTACTCCTGTGAGAATAGTTCCATTACCTGACCAACTGGTTGAAGATGTCAAATTACTCGGCAAACTAATTCAAGATGTTAAATGGCCTTTGAGATTTATGGTTGCATATGGATCATCTATTCTTTTGATATACACCTTGGATCAAACGTTATCCCACATTCTGGTTATCTGGGAGTTGTTTCAGGATGATGAAGATAAGTTGCTTTGGAAGTGGAAAGAAATTGCAAGTGTGCCTTACTCTTATCTCCCTCAATTGTTTAGTGGACGCAGGTGGATCTGGGAGTGCATTACAGTGGGAGATTACTTGTGCATTGCCTTTGAAGAATCTAATGAGAATATTAAGTTGGTTGCATATAATTTAAATGAAAGATTTTGGCAGTTTTTTACTCAATCTAGAAGGAAAATGATTTCTGAGATGCTGTCATTTGACCCCAAACTCATTTTCCCCCAATTTTTACCTACATAATATGAGTTTGTAACAAAATTGAGCGGGGTGGATCGTGAGTGGTGGGAAAAACTGTAATGTAGTGGATTTTTTCCTTCCAAGATTTTAATAAAGTTGAGAGAATGATAAGCTCAAGATTATAAGTTATTAGTATAGACTATAAAGTTATATCATTTCATTTTTAGTGTCCACCTTTCTTTCTTCTCTGACTTCTCATCTATTTATTGAACAGGGTCTGTTATTTTATGCTATTCTTCCTTGTCTTCATTATAAATTATAAAAAAAGTTGAAAAATATTAAATTTTTTTTATTGAAAACATTTTAAATTATTTATGTAGGTTGTTTGTAATGTGATAACTGTTTACTTTCAATGTTCAATTTATATAGATTATTAATTTACATTTAAATCAATCATTTTAGAAAACATAAAAATAGATATTTAGTTGATAGGCTATATATAGTGTGACATTGGAACTTGAAACAAGTCTCATGCCTCCAAATCAATGTTGAGTAAATTCGCTGATAGGCTATTCGTGTTGAATTTCTGCTGGGATTTTCATCAGCCCAGCGGGTTGCCTCAATATGCGGAAGCAGAATGATAAGTGTTTGCTCGTACGTGAGGGTTAATGCATTCTGCCGTTGTACAATGGCGTGGGAGGAAGTAAATGAAATATTCAATGTTGCAGTGTGGGAACCGTCCTCCAATGAAAGCAGATTAAACGGGAGAAGTGGGCGGATGGAGACGGGAGTTTTAATAGCGAACGAGAGTTTGAAGACGATGGGCATGCCATTTTGCAGGGAGAATAGTCGCGTCCATGGTCGAGGGTTAGAAAATTATCAGAGCATATTCTCAACTCAAGCACTAACAAAGGTGAGTTGTAGTTACAAATTTAGTTTATTCACTCCTTCTGTTTCTGATAATCATTCTCTGTGTATTTGCAGGTCAGTTATACAAATTATCATTTCAAACTTCCCTCATTCTATGCCTATATGATATTTATATAAAATGATCAATTTGCAGGGAGAGATTGCAGAGAAAGCGTAGGACTGTTTGTGTTGGGAGACTCTTTTGCCGACTCAGGAAATCGCAATCCATACAATAAAAGCCTAAGCCAACCATGGAGACGGCCATACGGTTTGACTTGGTCTGGCTATTGTGCAGGCAGATTTTCTTCCAGAAAAATCCAGACAAATTTTTGGGTAAACCTTATTTCCACTCACAAATGTTGAAATATAGGGTTCTAAATGGTGAAATATAGGGTTTTAAGCAACTCGTGTCTTATCATTATGTGGTGTGTGTGGTGAAAAGCAGTGTGTACCTTGTATTGTTATTACTGGGCCTGCACTATTGCTATTCGTGTACGTACACAGAGAGGCTGAGAATGAAACTGCAACTTCCCAGGAATCGAACCTCTGACTTCCTTGTCCATCGCCTCTGTGACAGTTGTGCCTTGTGCCAGGAGTATCATCAAGTAAAATTCGCTAAAACAGGTATTTTTCCTTCATTTTCATTTTCATTTACACAGCATAGCATGAAAATTATAGAGCAGAAGAAAAATTGCATGGTTATGCAGGAGAACCAGTGAAATCCATCGCCTTGTCGCCTCCCTCCATCAAGACCATGATTCGCCGATAGCCATTTCTACTGGTACTGCAATGAAACATGCACGTGCATAGTGAAATTTTGTTCCCATCTGTTCAGTGCAGTGAAAGGAATGTGTCAAAATAAATCTTAAATTTCGCCATGGCTGTTTGTTGGGGAGCTTTGTATGTACACTAAGCTTAGATTGTGTATAGATATAGCCTTGTTATCATATAGGAAACATGCAAAGTACTACTAATTTCAGTGCAGAGAGGGAAGGGAATTTTGTGTAACCATTTTAAAAATTAATTTTTTTTATGGTTATTTACGCATCTGAAAGCATTTTCTACTTTTTGTTGTTGTAGATTATCTGACCCATATAGCTTTCACGGAGTTACGTATGCTGGAACCCTGAGTCTTGACCCATATAGCTTTCACGGAGTTATATATGCTGGAAACCTGAGTCTTGAGTACTTAAAATATTGCTGAAAATTTTGTTTGATTCTTATATCACATGCAAGCCAAAAATAAACTGGTATGATTGATATTGGAAATGTTCTTTGTTAGCAAGGAGCCCCTATAAGTGTTTCTTTGGGAAGACATTGAGTGCCAGAGATGAAGCCCGTGTATTATGGGGATAGAGTATAGGGATCGACATTCAGAGGTTGAGAGTTTGTTTTCCAGATATGGAAGAGTGAACAGGGTAGATGTCAAGCCAGGTAAACATTTATTTCTTAATCCCTCAGATTTTTAATGATATAAAGTCATTCAATAAGCCACCAAGGATCATCAGGTCACACAAAATTCTGTTATTCTGGAAATAACTATAAATGACATGCTTTGAGAGGTGGCAACTAGTGAGTTTACCCTGTTAGGATCATTAGAAATAGACCACATATTTCCATCTGTTTCTGTTGTTATTGGTGCTGTTGTTTTTGTGATTGTTGTGGCTACTATGGTACTGGTTAGATACCACATATCTATAAAATCATGAGGTAGCATATGAATGGATGCATTATTTTATGGGCTTGAAATGTGATACTCTGTACCATGCAAGTCTTATGTCTTGACATAGATTTTTAATATCCAATTTTAGTTGCCTTTTTCTTTTTGTTTCTCTTAATTCCTATATCGTAACCTGAAAATGTGTATGGAATCCTTTTGTAGCTGCTCATTGGGTATGGCTAGAAAATATGTAGTTATATTTAGTTTTACATTTTTACCTTTCGATTCAGGTCAAAAGTTTTTATTTCTCACTTGTTGACATATTTGGGAGGAAGTAAATGCAATATTCGTCAGAAGTATGATCAAGACATACTTCCATGTTTTGCACGCATTGCCCACCGTCCATCAAACAAATTTGTTCTATATTGAAAAATACAATCCATATTTGGCTGTCATAGTTTCAGTGTAACTGCCATTATTTGCATTGCTCCGCACATTCTATCTGTAGATTTAGCGAGAGTTTCAATCTGCAAAAGCTGAAATTTTGTGCAGGCACTGTATTTTCTATATTTTTAACAGAGCATTTAAATTGCGTGCTTGTTGATGGTGATATAGAACTTGAAATGTCGAGCATCGCCTACGCTTATCTTTTCAAATACATCATCATAGGCGACACAGGTGACATTCTTTTTCTTTTCCTTTTCCTTTTCTAAATTGAGGTTTCATTTGATTCTTTTCTTTATTGAGGTTGGATTATTTTGTAAATTTATGTGTTTGTGTATGAGCTCAGATCGAATCTTTGCAAAATTGTTTCTTGTTATTGAAGAATGATGGTTTTGAGATAAGGGCTTTCAAGATTCTACTTTATGCTTGTTAACGCTATAATTGTTATTTTTGTTTTGGGTTTCAGGGATTATTGATTTGTCAGCTCAATTTGGCGGTTATTATTTGTTTTCTACTCAAATTTGATTTTTTTTCAAGGAAGTCATGATTAAGGGTTCAGAACCTCATCCAGCTCATTTGCTACAGTTTTATCTCTTTTGCCGATTGTGGAGAATATCTGGGTTTGACTTGATCTTCTCTTGGAATTTGAAGGGAATGGGTTTAACATGAAAGTTCGTTTGTACCAGTTTGTTTATAGATGTACTTATCTTAAATGACCGTGTATGTAGTTTTTATTATGAATGACTTGAAGTTTCTTTTTGTTTTGGGGGTGTGCAGGAGTAGGAAAATCATGTCCTCTCCTTCAGTTTACAGACAAACGGTTTCAGCCAGTTCGCGACCTGACCATTGGTGTGGAGTTTGGAGCTCCCATGATTACGATTGACAACAAGCCCATCAAGCTGCAGATCTGAGATACAGTAAAAATTCTATGCTTTCTCTAAGTTTATAGGGTAGGGTTATAGCTTTTTCAAGAATTACTAGGATATTGTAATAGATGATTGATTGGTGGAGTAGGGTAATTTGAATTTAGTTGGATGCAATTTTGGGTGGATAAACATTTATAGTTTAGAAGGCCATGCCAGAATATATACACTCAAGAGTGACTCAAAAGTGAAAAACAGCCTTGTTGTTCTATGAACAAAATCTAAAAGCAGCTAGTATGGTTTTTAACCTATACAGTAACTGATAGACTGTAAATCCATTATATAGAGATGATGTCAAAGACAGGAACATAATTTAAAAAGGCTAGCAAGCATTACTTTGTTGTAAGAAAAACAAAACTGTGAAAATTGCTTGCAGGCGTCTTCGGCCTCATCTGTGTGACCCAATGTTTATGAGACTACCATATCTTTTCTATGTATTTTTGGCTATATGAAACTGGTTATCTTCATGGTCACCCGGTCTCCACCACTTTATCCAGCGTTGGTGGTTTCTTGAACTCTGTTATTTCAAAGAGAAATCCTTCATAATGATATATATTTTCCAATTTGTAAAGCAAAACATTTAACTTTTAAGAAGTCATATTAAACATGCTTGACAGTGATCTGGTGGAGCCTGGGTTATCGCACAGTCCAAATTGCAGGGAAGTTAAATGATCCTTAGCCTTGCTCTTGCTTTTGCTGCTGTTTAAAATACCTTCCCTGCTCGTCCAGTTCCTCTCCATGCAATTGTGCTGCTCTTCATCTCCAATGTCCATCCTTAACATCTCTTGAAATTCTGCCACTCAGTGCCCATGGTTTCTCATCTCTTTTTGTCTCTCTTCCCATCACTCTCATCATTTGGGTTCTCCATTCTGCTGGTAGATTGTACTTTTATCTGCACTTTCTGTTGTTAAGCCTGAGTTTTACTTCTCTCAAAACAAAAGTATCTCTGCCGTAAAAAGTAATGGGATGAAATGATGCCTCCCATAACCATACACCCTTCTTGAATAGCAATAGATACAACATAACAATAATATGCACTCTATTTAAAAATGCTATTAATCCACGAATTTAGATTATGGATGCTTCAACTCTTGGGCCTGGGAAAAGTCTTCTGATACTAATTCCCAACCTGCCTCTCCTTAACCACATCTTCTTGACCATTAACTCCAAGTTTCCTTCTAGATTCTTGAAATTAACACCCAAATTTGCAGTAAGATCGGCCATGTTCTCATCACTATAACAATGTTTGAACCTGATAAGTAAACTTTTACCTAAAATGATCCACCTTTATCAACCTGAACAATGCTTGAACCTGATAAAGTAAAATTTTACTTACAATGATCCACCTGTATTAACTGCTTCAATCAGTAGGACATGACCCCCTTAAAAGCTCAAAATTTCTCTCCAATTCTAAACCAGGGCCTTTAGTCAAAGTTTCTGCTGCAATATTGGTAATTGAAATTCTAAATGACCAATTCATCTTAAAAATCCCCTAGATCTGGGTCCAGTTTTTCCCAGACTGGGTCTGTGGTCCAGTCCACTACGGGTGCAGACTGAGCACAGCCATTGGGCCCCAGGTTCAGCCACGCATTCCTAGTGCTAACCTGCAAGGAACCCAGGCCATTTTTTTCATCCAATCCCCATGCCATCATGTGGAGCAGGTGTTCATTCTATGTCTGGAGCAGGGTTTCTGGTCTACACTGGCTCATGGGATGTGTGGATGAAGGTCCAACATCACACTTCTCTACTCACCTGCATATGCCTGCACTTGTGTTTCTGGTTCTAGCTTGAGAGAGAGGTTGCATGGTGGGTCATCTTGCTTTAACCAATCCAAGGAAGAGAACTTATCCTTGTTGACCTTCAACTTAATTGTGAACCTTATTTGCCCATTCCAAACACCATCCATGGTGTGTTTGAGCCTTGAATGGCAGAAGCATAAGTTCTGGTGTCCACTGCATCTAGATGACATTTTTTTGCAAAAAATTTGGATACGGAAGGACTGCCCAGATTGGCGTCCATGCATATGACCATCATGGGTGTTGCATTTCTCTACAAAAAGCAATTTTTATTGGCTTCACGTTATTAAAAATGGCATTCACTAAAGGATTCCAAATTTTTGAATACTGTAAGGTATAAATTCATTCTCAAGAGCTTGGAATGCCTGTCACATGTATACCATCCCATGCAAAAGGTATATGAGGCACTTTAGGTAATTCCATTAAAAATTATACATGTTTTAGCAACTTTAAGTGTCCATACAAAGGGGGTTACAGCTTTTAATATTGAAGTCCATACAATCTTTAAAAAAAATTATGGTTGTTTTGTTTATTTATATTATATCAATATGTATATGTGGTATTTTGAGCTTCAACTTAATTCTTGTTTATAGGCTGCAAATATGTATATATTTTATGATTTATATACGTATTTTGTATGGACAAACCCAACCCCCAATTTTTTTTGTTGTATCTGTAACTCAACATGAACCCAAAATCTAATTGAAAATATATATATAGGGTGAGGGCAGTATACTGCAAGGATGCATCCCTAGCATTTTTCTAATATAAAACTGGTAGGAGACAGGGGAATGGGGACACAAAACATCTGCAAAAACATTGGCAGAAATCTCTAGGACCATGGGACGTTACCCCATCTGGGCAACATTTTTGAGGGCATCCCCTATGTGATGTAGGGTTTTTGGGAATGGCCTGCTATCCTTGTGATGTCCTTGGGATGGCAGGACATCCTCTGCCTGTTACTATATGAAAACCAAACAAAAAAAAACTAAAAGAGAAACAAAAAAAAACCTAACCTTTTATGGGGGAGCCACATTCACACTCAAAAACGACACATGTCATGAAGTTTCCTATGGCCTTGAAGACCTTAATTTGGACTTGGTGGCAGACTGCCCCTTAATCCTATAGGGAGAGCTACCTCTAGACTCTTGCTCTGGTTTAAAAAAACATAAGACAATGTTTTTTTCAAGTAATTGGATTCCATTTATACTTTTGGTTTGGTGAATTAATTCCAATTCTGACGAATTCTATAATGATATAAACTATTTTGATTATCTTTTAAGATTTATGATATGACAATTGACATTGAAATATCAGTTATCGACCTGTGTTCTCAATTAATATACATAAAAACCATAATTTATTATGATCCATCATAGATGCCATCCCCAAAACCTAGGATTTTTTTGGCTTCCTCAAAACCCTTCCCCCCCATGCCAAAAACTTGGAGAACATTGGGTGAGAACAACAAAAGTCATAACCTTTTAGCTTCACTGTTGATTTGCCCAAAGCTTTGGGGTGGTTGCCTTGATACGTGGAAGCAAAATGGTTAGTGTTTGCTCACGTGAGGGTTGATGCATCCTGGTGTTGTGTAATGTCCCCTTTTTTCGTGAGCAATAGAGTTTAGAGGAATTAGCCTATTCTTGATCCTCGTAGGCTAATGGAGCTTGATACCTAGTTGATTGGTTGGCTCGTTTCGTGATTCAGTCTACATATGGAGGTGTTCTAATGATTTCTTGATATGTTTCTATTTTTAAAAACCTCATGTTATAAAGTAATGTTATGTTTGCACTTTATGTTGTGAATAATTATTTTATTATAAAGTGCAAAATAATAAAATAATAAAATAAAATAAAATAATATTCCTTCTAGAAAGTGACTTGGGAAAGTTCTAGAAGGAGGCTGACTTCTTGAGGAAAAAGTATAAATAGACATCATGGGCTTCATTCTCATCATTCAGATTTTTTGTTGTTGATGTTGATGTTTGATGGTTGTGGAGGCTAGGGTTTCTGCAGTTGTCTTTGGCCATTGAGAATGAAAACTCTCAATTGGATAGCAATTTTGAGGGTGTGAAATATCACTTGAATTATTGCAAAGTTGAGGAAGTTGCTTCAGATTTTCTACTTGTACTTCAAAGCAAAATTTTATGGCCTTTGGCCAAATTTTGGTGGTATCGATTTGAAGAGATCAATTGGTGCATTGTTGGAGTCATTTTGGGTGTATTGAGACTTCATCAAGATTGTTATTCAAGGTCCAATCTGTATCTTTATCAATTCTGGAATAAATTATAGTCATATATAACAGTTTGAAGGAGCCACGATTTTGCTTATTGCAGCCATAACATCCATTGATCTTGGTCATGATTTGTAGCGCTTGACTTCTAAGGAGATGGAGATCATTATGGAGCTAGAGGAAGTCTTTAGAGGCTGATATTTATTAATTTTTTGAAGTCTGATTATAATAGGGGCGATTGGACATTAAGGCACAAGTAAATACATAGAAATTCTTATACACATTTTCGGCACATGGGTATTTGGGCGATCATCCTCCTGAAGCTTGGCAATGATGATGGATGATAGTAAATGAAGGTTGCAGCTGTTGTATGTTTTATCCTGAAGGTTTGAAGTCATAGCAGGGGCGGCCATTAAAGGAATTCGATTTAATTCAAGGAGTCGTCTTTGTGTTGATTTTTGCTTGCTACATCAGCGCATCCTCAAGGCGTCACCATTCCTTCCAGGTTCCCTTTGATTGTCATTCATTTAGCATTGCATATTAGGAGCTATAGTTTTAGCTGTAGGTTTGCATTTGTATATCTGCAAAACACCATAATTGTATGACATTGTAATTTGCCAAGAGTCTTGGCTATTTTGAAATCAGCATTGTATTTGAATGACATTTGAAATCAAGGAGTAATAAGTGGTTGTTGTGCAATCAAATATCATAGTAATCAGCATTAGAGTTTGCATACCAACTGTTTGTTAAAATTACCAGTTGGCTGTAGGTGTTCATTTTTCATGCTTAGATCATATATATGCGCTGAATATTGTCAAAATAAGTTGCATATTCATGCTAGGACATTGTTTAGTCAATTTAGAATCATTTATAAGCATTCTCATTGATGCTAATTGAAGAAAAGAGTCATTAAAGCAAACTGAAATGTTATATCAGTCATATGACCCTTGCATGTGAATTGTTTGACGAAATTCTTTGAGCCTTCAATCAGCATTTTAAGGTCAGATTTGAGCAGGGTCATTACATGTTGTACGATGGTGCGGGAGGAAGCAAATGCAAATATTCAATGTTGCAGTGTGGGAAAGTATATTGTTTTTGGTTGCATCATTTGTGGTTGACCCCTATTTGTTGATCGTTGCATGCCTGTGCATGATACTGCTAGTTTATTTAAGGAAAAAATTCATATTTGTCAAAGTTTATTTAGCACTTATTATTAATTATTTGATCCAGCCACATACAACAAGAATCAAGAATTTGCAGCACAACATCCATACACACTCATGCAAAAACACGTACTCTCTAACATATTAACATACATATAGTTTTCTATTAATAGATTCTTTGAACTTCCTTTAGATGCAAGTGCTAATTTTATTTCATTGTTAACTAAAGTTGATGTAAGAACATGCCACCTGTAGCATACTATATTTAGTGTGTGAGATTGAACCTATTGATTTGTATGCATTAATTATATTTCGTACAATACATTTTATCATTAGTATTTGACTATCTTAGATTGAGAATCTTTATAATGTCTTCAAAATTAATATTTTTTATTATTTTAATAAATAATTGATACTTTTCCGACATTTAACTTTATCCACATTTTATTAGAAATTCTCCTACAAGTGCATTCTATAATTTTTTGGGCATTGATTTTAAGATATTTTCATCAATTTTAATTACTTTAATTTCTTAACAATAATTTTAGATGTTTTTCATTGGCATGTTTTGTTAGTTTGTTATATTAGGTAACTTTTCTTTAATTTTAATAAATTTCAATTGGTGTATGTTCTTTTTTTTTTTTTTTAGACTGCAGGAATCGGGTAGCACGACCCCCTATAAACTGCAGTGCGCCTGGTAAACTTTTTAACGTGACCGGCGGCGCTGGCGCGACACGCCCTCCGGTACCACGGGACGGGGGGAGACTAGAACTCGTGACCAGCAGAGCCGCAACGGAATTACTTAGCCAACCGAGCTAGGGCCCCCGCCCGAATTGGTGTATGTTCTTGAATTTTATAATAAATTATATTTTATTCATGTCTTATAAATTGATCATTTGATGTAATTTCTAAAATAAGAATTAAAATATTATCAAAAAATATTGTTAAATCATCCATTGTGTAATTTCATTATTTCTTGTTTCAATAGAGAAATTAGGAATTATCTCTATATTCAAATTAATGAGTAATGATGACATATTTTCACATCTAAGTTTTTTCTCATTTGTTTGAAAATTTCTCATTTGCTTCCTTTTTATAATTTCTCCACCTTAATTTTCTTGAGAATTCTATACTTATTCCTTCTCATGAAGATTATCAATTCTTTCTAGGTGCTACCAAAATAATGTATCCTAGTTTTGGGGCATTTTAATTTTGACCTGAAATCACATTTTTTAGAAAATTTAATGATATAAATCTTAAGGGTTCCATATAAAGGTTTTTAATTGAAGAGGGTTAGATAACACTCGCCTAGATGAAACCCCTTAGATAGAACCCCTCTATTCTTAAATTATACCAACAATTGAGTCTTCTTCAAACCTATTAAAATAATTTCATTTAGAAATTATGTTTTTTTAAGTATGTAGCCCTTATTATAATCTTTACAAAAATAAAATTTTGAATCTTTTAAATTTTATTATTATATTTTTTTTATGAACATAGATTTTTCATTGAACATCGAGGTACTTATTTCACACGTGGAATAATAGTGAAAAAAATATTAAAAATATTTGTTATTGATGTTTGTGTTTTAGATTTTTTTTTTTTTTTTGGATACATTTGAAACAAGTTATGTGTTATGATACACACCTATGTCCAAATTATAATTACCCTAACTTTAAAAATTAATATTATGCACTAAATATTGATGTAACAAATCTAAATTTTTAAAATTATAATTTTATCATTTCTATAGAAAAAATTATGCATTATGACATAAACATCACTTTTCAAAAATAGTATTTACTATAAAAAATAAGTTACCAATTTGATCTCACCAATCCCCATAAATCACTAGTTCATAAGTCTGAAAATTATTAATGGTTTAGTTTCTATAGATTTCATAAAGTGAAAATTTGGTGAGGAATGGTGATTTTAATGTTCTAATTTGGTCAAAAAATCTAGTTCATATCTCTAAATTATTAATAGTTTAGTTTCTATAGGTTTCATAAAGTGAAAATTTGGTGAGAAATGGTGATTTTAATGTCCTAATTTGGTAAAAAAATGGAACACATTATTGTGTGCTAACAAGAACTTAAAATATAAAACAATAAATTATCTTAATTGATATTTTTTAATTACATACAAATAGTAGAATGATCACTTAAATAAATGATTATGTCACCAAAAAGCATGTAGCACATTGATCAGTTATTGATTTATAATATAAATCAATCATTTGTAGTGAAATAAAATGAAAGAATCTCATATGAAGGATCATCAAGAGGAAATACAAGAACCTCAAGCATAGGATACATTATCAGATATTGGAATGGTTTAATGATACAAAGATCCTCTAAATTGCTTCCTTGAGGCACAAACAATGAGGTGAATTTTTGATAGTTATTCACAGCCTTATTATATTTAAGGAATTGACTATTAGGTGAATTTAAATAGAGAGAGACTCATCCTTGGCGGTTAATGCTCTTTGTACAAGATCTACACCAAACTGGAAATTGAAGGAAATTTTGGAGCATATGAATGAACTCCATAATTTTGAAATGAAAACCATCAAACACATATCTACAGAGGGAAATGGTGAGCTGACAAGTTGGAAAATGATACGGTTGAAAAAACTAATGTCATCACGACGGGGGTCCAATTGGACTCCCATTTTTGTTTTTGATATGAGAGACTGTACTGGAGTGAAATATTTGATGACCTCCCAATTTTATGTAGTTCCCAAAATTCACAAAGTTGGCATTCCTCTAAGACCCATTGTTGACACCATAGGGTCTCCAACTTACAATCTTGCCAGTTTTCTCTCCAAATTATTAGCCCCTCTCATTGGCAAGACAAACTCCAAAAAATCTTCCCATTTTATCCAATTCATCGAGAACAAGCGGTTAGAGAGCAACAATCTCTTGGTGAGTTTTGATGTGGTCTCTCTCTTCACCAAGGTTCCCATCTCCGTTGCTCTTGAAATTGTTCGTCGCAAATCTAATGAGGAGATTGCCTCCTTAGTTGAATTATGCTTAAGGTCCACTTTCTTCTCTTTCTAGGGGGTTATCTATGAGCAAGTGGATGGTGTAGCCATGGGATCCCCCCTCTCTCTTATCATTGCCAACCTTTATATGGAGCATTTCAAAGAAATTGCTCTTCACTCCTTCCCTCTTAAACCTAGGTGGTGGAAATGCTATGTGGATGATACCAATGTTTGTTGGCCACATGGCTTAGAAAAGTTAGAGGAATTTCATGCCCACCTCAATAGCCTAGCTCCTTGTATCTCCTTCACCAAGGAGATCGAATCGAATAACTATCTTCCCTTTCTCGACATCTTGCTTCTCAAAAATCCCGATGGTTCCTTTGGTCGTTGGGTGTTCCAAAAGGCCACCAACACTAACCTTTACCTCAACTCATCTTCTCATCACCACTTGAGCCAAAAAGTGGGGTCCTTCAAACCCTTGCCTTGAGGGCCTTTCAAATTTGCAATGAGGATAACCTAATTCCTGACTTGAACCATCTTCATTGTGTTTTCAAATTGAATGGGTATTCTAGCAAACAAATCTATAGAGCCTTTAACCAAGCCAAGGTGAGATTCCTCTCCATCGTTAAACTTAACCATTCCTTTGATCTCTCTTTTGTTTCCATCATGTATATTGAGGGCATATCCCAAAAAATCTCCAGGATCCTCCATAAAAAGGGCCTTTGGTGTGCTTTCAAACCTCTCACCACTTGAGAAATTGGATCCCCTCCCTCAAAGATCCCAGGGACATTCTCCTCGACTATGGGTCTATAAGGTAGTGTGTTCATGTGGCACCCCCTATATTGGGGAAACAGGTTGATCGTTCAACACTAGAATTAAAGAGTATAGCGCTGACATTAGACATGAACAAATTCTCAAATCTGCTCTAGCCGAACACTCCTCATTTACCAAAAACCATATTTATTTGGAGAACACCCAAATCTTGTTTAAAGAAGACAATTTCTTCAAAACAAAACTCAAAGAAGCCATTGAAATCAACAACCACCCCTTGAACCTTAACCCTGATGAGGGGTGGAAGTTGAGTTAGGCTTGGCATCCCTTGTTAACCAACCTTAGAAACCATTCTCCCCCTTCCTCCTAGTAATTCCTTCCCTTCTCTTCTCTTATTATTGGTTTGAGAGCTTGCCCGCCTTACTGACCTCCGGTCTCCTGGGCTTGTGGGTGTTCTTTTGCCTTTTCAGTTTGTTGTTGTTTCCTCTTTTGGGTTGGTGTTGTATTTTTTCTTTCGTCTCCTTGATTTTTTTCTTTTCTTCTTTTATTTCCTTCAATTTGTGTGTTATTGCTCTTTTATTTTTTTCTTTCTTTTTCTTGTTCTTTTTTGTAAAAAAATAGCTATATACATGTAGTGGTATTTGTACATATGTTAAAACTTATATTTAGTTATTTTCTTGTTTTTTCATCTATTTTTTTTAATGTATTTTCATATATATTTATATGTATATGTTTTTGTTCTTACATGTACATGTATTTGTTCTTATATGTATACTTTTCCCCTTTTGATTTGGTTTTTAGATTGTCTTTTTCCTATCATTGTATTTCTTTAATTTTGATGTTTTATTTGTATGTTTGCTTGTATTTATGTATACATTTGTTTATCTTCTGTATTTGATTTCTTTCATATATATATATATATATTTACTTATTTTCATATTTTTGTTTTTATTTTTTTACACACATAGACACACATATTTGTGTAATTGTGGAATCTTTCTCCTTGTCTTGCTTGTTCTTGTTATTCTCTTTTCCTTTTAACTTTGATGTTTCTTTTACAATTTTTGTGCTTCTTCTTTTTATATTCTTAATATTTTGATGCTTAATTTCTTCTTATTAATTAATTTATTTTTAATTTTATTCTTTAGTTCTTTTTAATTTTTAATTAGGTATGTTGTTTTTTGGCTTTTCTTTATTTTAGGTTGGTTTTCCCCTTTTTGTGGGTTGTTTTCCTTTCATTTTTTTAGCCCCTTTTTCCTTTTAGATGGTTTCATTAGTGTTTACTTCGTGGTTTGTTTTTTTTGCTCTTGTGAGTGTCTTTAGTTTTTTGTTCTTATTTAGTTTCTTATATATATTTATTTTATTTTCTTTGATTCTTATCATTTATGGCATTTTTGTCTTTTTATTTTCCTTGTGTTTCATTGTTCCTATCTTTTATTTAGCTCTTTTCCTTACCTTGCTTTGTATTCTCTAATTCTTTGCTTTGCTCCTTTTTGTTGGTTCATTTTTGTTTACTTCTTGGTCTCAATTTTTTTTGTTTTAATTTTTTTATTAGACTGCAGGAATCGGGTAGCACTTGGTCTCAATTTTTTCACTCTTCTTTTTTCTTTGATTTTTTTGTTGTCTTTGTTTATATATATATACACACTTTGACTCTTATCATATTTGGCATAGCTTATTATTAATTTTTTTTAATTAAGTGGTAACATTTATGATTTATTGCCTTTCATCTCTTATTTCCTTTGTTTTATTTTCATTCTTGTTTTTTAACTTATTTTTAAATTATTTTTAACTTAATTTGCTAATAGATTTATTTATTTTAGTTAGTTGTCCATTTTATCTTGCTTGGCCCTTGTTTTTCCTTGCTTTTTTTATTATAGTTGGTTTCATTATTCTTCTACTTCTTTGTCTTCTTTTTTGAGCTCTTTATTTTATCTTTATCTCTTCATTTATTTTTTATCTTGTCCTTATTGGTCCTTGTGTAGCCTTCCCTTCCTCCTTCCCTTCTTGTTTTCTATTTAGCTTGTTCTTGGTCTGCAACCAACCACTTTCCTCCTTTAGCTCTTTCATCCTGATGATGGATCACAAAGTGTGATCCGAAATGTTGATGCAAAAAACTCTCACGCAATCTAACCCAAAAATTGTTGTAATTAAACGATATGGATTGTGGAAATTTGATATCATTGATATAAAATTTTATTGCATTGGCTCTCTATTGGTAGAGTTTAAAGTGTCAAATAGATATCTCCTACTGGATAGAGTCATTAATGATCCTCTAGCAACTTGTATGCTTATCCACCCTATATTAAGAATGTTTCACAAGAAAAACACATCAAAATTCCCAATGCACACTTCAATTAGGCTAAGGTTTGCTAAAAGGAAAATAACATTCCTTGGCTGAATCACCTTGCAAAACTTTTGAAAAGTTTGATTTCTTGGTTCCTTTTGCATTTTGATAATGGTACGTATGTTATTTTCTAGAGATTTTAGCGGATGTTCCTAGGGTTTTTTACAAAAAAACCATAAGTTTAGACAATTCTATTGCACTTTTGTTCTATTCCTTGGTGATCCCATAATAGTGGTTTACAATTTTTGGCCAAACTGGACACTGAAATTATTATTTTTAACTAAATCTTCACATTCGGGCACCTATAGCGGGTAAACTGTGAGGAATTTGAAGATGGTGCAAACTAGATTCTCATCAAATTTTGTCTGTAGATTCTAAAAATATTCTTTTCAAATTTGTTTGAATCAAATTTCACTTCTTTTTCCATCTCCCACGAAAATAGATTTTTTTCAGAAAACAACATTTTTAAAAAGTGGCCTGCATTATAGCATAAATTTTTTCATGAAGGATAAAATTCTAATTCTTTTCAAATTTAGATTTTTAACTCGATCTAGTGCTTCCACTTAGTTAGATATTTTTATTGAATATTTTTTCCTTAATCAAGTTTCAAAGTCAAGCGAATTATAATCCAACGTCTTTGTATAGCATAACTTTTTGGTATATGTCAAAATTTTTTTATTTTTTTGTTGGATCAAGGACTTGAATATCTAAGTGTACTCATATTTTTCAAATTTTTTTTGATAATCTTCTATTTTTCCACATGTGAAAAAAGAAATTCATTTTCGATGAAAAACCTATGTTTAATAAACTTAAAAAATAAATACATAACAAAACCAAAACATATTAAAATTATATTCATTGGATAGCTTGTTCTAAGGAATACCATAATCATTTGAAATAAATTTTAAATGAATTCATTTGATCCCCCAAAATCTAAATCAAAAGTTATTTTTTATCAGCATTTTGATAGGTGTAAAGGAGACGCATTTATAAGTATGGTTTAAAACTAGCGAGGTTCTATCCAAGGGGGTTTGATCTAAGGTGATTTGATCAAACCCTCTTCAATTGGAATCCTTAAAATGGATCTTTTTAGGGCTTAAATCATTATATTTTCTAAAAATATGTGATTTCAGCTAAAATTCGTTCCTCTCAGGAATTGTAAACCACTATTATGACAACACCTTCCTGCATTGGCCATTTGCACCCTGTTACTACGTTCCACAAGTTATAACTTAAGGCCTTATGTTTGTTCTTTTATTGGCCCTTTCTGATAGGTTATTGATTAGACTCACTTTGTAAATGAAGCCCATGGAATTATGGAAAATGGGACATGTGGTGTATTCCTAATATTTTCAAAGGTGTTTTATCAAATGCAATGGAAGGTATACACATTGCATAACCTCAGGGGATTCTGCAATTCCACGAACTCTTCATAACAACTTTATTTTCAAGTTGTGGAATCATGGGAAGTTGTCACATGTCTTCTTTAATAATGCCAACCATTTCCAATTTTTCTTCTATGACGATGTGTAAAGTGATCCCACATAGATCAAATTTATTGTTCAAAATTTTGTCAACACATGCCAAATATTTTGAAATCAATTAAATTGTTTTTTATCATCAAATCTTGTGCAAGTTCATCCAAAGATCAACAACTCATGTTCAAACCTAGAAAATGGATAGTTGGAGGCTCTATCTCAGACAAACTAAGAGTAATGGTAGACAAGATGGCTTGCTACCATATCTTCATCATGATTTTTCCTATAAATGATATAATTTCATCCACAAATAAACTCATTTAGCATCTAAAGCACTTAGAAATAGAATTTGTAGAGCTCCAACATTTTCTAACATAAATTAGGTTTTTCAAAAGTGAAGACAAGTAAGTATTTTTGTCTAATAATTTTACCTAATTTGTAGTCATAGTATTTTTGTCTAATAATTTTACCTAAGTTGTAGTCATAGGGTTACAGTTAAGGAAAATATATCTCAATTACCTTAACTACCCTAATTATCTTATTTGCTATTTCAAAGTATCAAAAAATCCTAGAACCAAATGTAAGAAACCCTAGTTTAAGCCTAAATTGTAATCATGAGCCACTCAAAAGACCAAACGTCAACTTCAAAAAGGACATTTGATGAAGACATAATTTTCCATCTCCCTATTTCAACAAGAAAACCTATCAAAGCCCATGGTCCTTGTATAGTATTGGGTATGGTGGATAATGCTAGGGATTGTAAGGATATTGAATTTCCCCTCATTGAATGAGAATTGTTTGTACACTGGTATGATAAGTGAAATTATAAAGTTCCCCTTTCAAATGTTTGGGTTTACAAACTAAGGAAGTTGGTAATCCCTAATGTGTTCATGGATATAGATTTCATTAGACATGTAGCCACAAATTATGTTGAAAATGTAAGAGTTGTCAAAGTTGTAGATGGAGGAGAGTTGATCAAAATTGATAAAGCTTTTATCCTAGAGGCCTTTAACTAGAAATTGTATTACAACAAAGCCATTTCAATTTTGACTTGTTCAAGATGTATCAATAGGATATGAATAGCTTCAAGGTGTACATTGGATCCCTAGGTATAGACTGAAGGGTTTTGATAGAAGTTTTATGAATCCCCCCAAATGAGATGGAGCCTTCAAATTTTGATACCTTTGAAGACTACTTCCTAAGGACATACTATGCATAATGCCAAGTCTTAAGGGGTGATGCACAAACCAAAATATCAATACCCCTAATGACATGGAAGTGCATATTTAGAACCCCATAGTTAATATTGAATTTGATTTTTCCACTTTTATTGCTAATGTTATCCATAACCAATTTGTTAAAATCAAGACAATCGACGAGGTGATCAATTTAAGATGGTACTCTCTATTATGCCATATATTCTAATATGCAGGAAGATTGAAGTGAAGTGGTGCCCTGCAAATTTGCATGGATGACAGAAAGGGAAGTCTTATTCTTGTCCAATGCTCAACTCATATCTAGGATAAGCATTGTGATGCATCTAGTTTTGTGTTGCTTGAGAATATTTTTGTGAGGAAGGTTCTTAGACATTTGGGAGTTGAAGAAATCATATTTCACAAGGAAATAGTGGATTTTCTTAGGCCAAAAGCTAGGATACTAGAGAAGGGAGTCTAGAATAATTGGGGAGATTGGTATTTACGTACTAACTCTGAGATCATCAAAGTTTATGGGTGCCTTTTTTTCCCCATATCTTTCCAAAGTATGTACCCTTCAAAGTGGTGTTTTTGGAAATTATATGGTAACTTAGTGAAACAAATAAATCCCATCTTAAGGGGAAGAAGAAGGGTTATTTCTTCTTGTTCTCCATAGTTAAATCTCTAACTTCATAGTTACTAAGGAAGGATTGGAGCAACTATATCCTATGCTGCAAGTTTATAAGATGGACCAAGATATTTCAAGAGCCTTTGATCCTAAAGGTTTCATTAATAAAGTGAGTATCAACATCAAGAGGCCGACCTTACAAAATAAATTTTATTTTAGTGAGGATGTTCTAAGAAATTATAAGGACGATCAAGAGGCTGGTGAAAAATAAAATAAAATGGGTCCAGCCTTTAGAATGGATGAAGATGCCAAAATGAAAAAGAATCATGATTATCAAGACACGTTTAAGAAGCATAACGACATATAAAATTAACATTTAAGAATGAGAAACACGAAGAACAAAAGAAAGATAGACATAAGAGACGAAAACATGATATACGCAGGGAAAACTCTTTCGGGTAAAAAACACCACCCTCCAAAGCATCAAACCAATGTATTAACATGCAACAACTTGGTTACAATACATTTTCAGGCTCGCAACCTTAACATGGATACTACATCTTGCTCTTCTGGAAGAAATCATAGCATAACCCTACAATTAAAAATTCTCCTCACAATTCCTCAAACAAAGTCTCATATTTATATAGTTTACAATGCACAAATTAGAAATTTCTAAATAAACTACCAAAGGCTGAAGATAAACTCAACACAAAAATAGAAAATGCCTTCATGCACAACTCCTTTAAAATCAACTTTCCAACTTGACTCCTCATCAAAAAAGGAAACTGCAAGTTGTAACTCACAAGATTGAACCAACAATTTTGTGGTGTCTATATACTTCTCTTGCACTCTTAAGATTTTCACCTAAAAGGAGAGAGATAGAACCCCAAAATTGAAGTGGTTCACTCAAATAAAGGATTGTGTGTGTGAATGACTAAATGCAATGTTGTAAATGCAACTAAATGATGTAATTGACTGATTATGAATTTAAAACCTATGAAATATGCAATGTTTGAAAACACAGTGAGGTATACAAGAATGAACTAAAACATGAGTAAACATAAATAAAATTGAAGAAGGCTGAACAAAGTGCACCCGAGAATTGGATGATGAATCTTGAATTTTCTGAATGCTGGAAAAAAATAGTGTAAATCACCAGTGGGACTCATTCACCACTAATGGCGAATCAATCCTGCTACCAACAAAAACACCTGAAAACAACTTTCTGATTGTCGGGAACTGGAATTTGTCAAAATCAACTTTCACATCCCTAAGGTGGGACTTATTCACCTCTAATGACGAATCAATCCTCCTCCAAAAAATTGTGAAATCAAAAGTCAATCCTGTAGCTTCAAATCTGCACTTGTCGTCTTGTCGGGTTGACAGAGTCAAATCTACAAAAAATAGACTGTAAGTTGTCTCCAAGCTTGAAATAGGGTTTATTTGAATTGAAACAATTTGTTTACTTCTTGACCACTTTTCAACACCTATTTTCTTGACAAATCTACATACAAAAGTCTACAAACAAACATGAAAAAGGGGGAAATGGTTAAGGGTTAGAGTATAGGGATTTGCCTTAGTCAAATCCCACTTTGGTAATCAAACCCTTAATGAAGAAATAAAATGAAATAAACAAGGAATGATGAATAAACAACATGCAAATGTCCTAAACTCACCACAACCTTGTTGAAGAAATCTGAAGATATGTCAATGATTGCTCCAAGATGCTTGATGAATGCTTGATTGAATGATGCAAAGTGCTTGAATACTAATTGATGTTGAATGAGTGAATGCAAGTGAATTTGATGAATGGGGTTGAAATGAGAAGAGAAACACTTATTTATACACACTTATGTCCTAATAACCCAATAATACAACATCATAGGCTGACATAAGGCATTTTTGAATAAAAACCCAAAAGAAAATTTGAATTATTTTGAATTTGGAGCCAAGAGGGACTCATTCACCACCCATGGCGAATGGGTCCCACCTTAGGCTTTTAAGTGGGTGTCAGGAATTATCTTGTATTTAATGAGGTTTGTCGAGTTTACATTCAAAAATACACTTAATTAAGTTTTATGAGTGCATAAAGGGGTCAAATAAAGCATAAGAAAGGTATAAATAGTGAAATCAAGCCTAGAAAAGTGTGAAATCTTGATACAAAACTTTACAACACTTCAAAACAGGACTTGATAAGGAATAAAAAGGTGATATTTAGATGAATGGTAATGAAAAGAGTATAGAAAAGTGTAAAAATGTGTTACAACACTTCACAACACCTTCACAAGACATCATAATTTGAATACTAAGGACCTAATGTGAATGCAGAAGTTACATTACAACGTTAAATCAAAGCAAAATAGATCAAGCATCATGAGAGAAAGACCTGAAAGACCATGAAAATGTCAAAGATCCATTTTTCTATGGTACAAAGACAACATGAGAAAATTAGCAACATTTAATATTTAAAAAATTAATGCTATGGAAAAATCAAAATTTGAGACACCTTCATTTTCCTAACAATTTCAATAGGATGGGAAAATCACTAGGCCAAACATTTTACAGGACAATCCAATACAACTAAATGATCACAATATGTTTTGGAAAATCATCAAATTGTTCTCAAGACCCAAATGCAGATTTCTAAGACCCAATTCAACCATGATATTTCATTGAAGATTAAAAAAAAACACATAAAATTTTCAAACACAAAATAGGTAGTTGTAGCAGTTACATAGGACACCTTTCCGATGAGCCACTTCAAATCATATAAATTTACTTATAACACATAATTTGAAGGAATTCTATAGGCACAAGTAATTCACAACGGGAGTACTCTTGACTTTGAAAGCCTCTCTATATATCTTTTCCTCCCCAAATACTTCTCTCTAAGCTATACATTTTGCAAACAACGATCTTCTCCATGCCATCTCCAAACTATCTGCTACCACATACGATTACATGATCACATTGCACATTCAACTCTTGTAGGAAGAGGATGATCACATACTCTTCTCCTCCTATGTATTGTCATCAATAGCTTGATATTACAAATCAACATTTCACATAGCCACAGCCAAAAAGATCACCATATTCTTGATACCAAATGAAAGCAATAAAAATAACAAACAAAATGGGTAAACCCACAAAAGTGGTTTACAATTTGAGTGAGGAAGGAAAAGTGGCAAAAAATGACCCCATACCAAAATTTTTGGTTTTTGAGGTTCGAATGAACCCTTTGGTTTGAGCGAACCAAAAAAGGGTTTGAATGAACCCTGGTTCATGTGAACCAGTTAAATGCAAGGTGGACCCCATCCCACCAAAAAAAACAATGAAAACCCCTTTTTGAAAGGGGTTTCAAATGAAACTTGGTTCGCTCGAACCCCCTAGTTTTAGCAAACCCCCCTTTTCCCACCTCCCTGCTGTTTGGCACAAAAAAAACCAAAATTTTTTCCCTTCAAAGCTCGGGTTGAGGATGAAAATGGAGGAGACTTCACAAACCCAGCTCGAATCAGGTATTCCTTAGACGAGCTATCCAACGACTATAATTTTAATATGTTTTGGTTTTATTATTATTTGTTTTTTTAGTTTTATTAAACATAGGTTTTTCATTGAAAATGAAGGTCTCTGTTCTGCACATGTGGAAAATAGAAGATTATCAAAAAAAATTTGAAAATATGAGTGCACCAGATATTGAAGTCCATGATCCAACAAAAAAGAAAAATTGAATTTCGATATATAGAAAAAAAGTTACGCACTATACGATCGCACTATGTCTGAATTGTAATTGGTTTGACTTTGAAACTTGATTAAAGAAAAAATATTCAATAAAAATATCTAACTAAGTGGAAGCACTAGATATCGGAGTTACAAATCTAAATTCAAAAGAATTAGAATTTTATCCTTCATGGAAATAAAGTTATGCGTTATACGATGTGTGTCACTTTTTAAAAATGTTGTTTTCTGAAAAAAACTAGTTTTCGTGGGAGATGGAAAAAGAAGTGCAATTTGATTCCAAAAATTTTGAAAAAAATATTTTTAGAATCTATAGACAAAATGTGATGAGACTCTAGTTTGCATCATCTTCAAATTCTTGACGGTTTAGTCGCTATAGGTGCCCGAATGTGAAGATCTATTTAAAAAAAAATATTTCAATGTCCAGTTCGGTCAAAAATTGTAAACCACTATTGTGGGATCACCCAAATACACAATAATGTTTCACACTAGAAAACTCATTTCACCTTGATCATTCATAGAGATGTATATTTATACAAGTTTACATAAAACAAAATCATGTAGTTGTTGCATCCTGCAAATAACTATTTTGTTAACTATACTGATTACATAATGTCTATTATTTATCCAACAATTTGAAATGATGAAACAAATCCTTTTGTCTATGATACATCCTAGGAAGCTAGGGTGCCTTCTTTCGATGGTTGTAATCGTCCTTAGTTTCCTCAAACACTTCAATGGATTCTGCAAAACAATACGACTTTTTTTTGGCCACTCTAGCTTGCGTTATTATGCTCACTCTTGTATATTTCAAAACATGAACAAGAAAATAGAGTAAAAAATAGGGAACATAGAATTCAAGTACACAAACAAAAAGCCTTAGCTCTTTATTTCTCGGATATAATTAAATTATTTACATATGACCTCTTTTTATAGAGGCTTTCAATTACAATTTCTTCTACTTGCAATTTATCATGCATAATTTAAGCATATAATTTGTAGATTACAAACTCATGCAAACTCTATATTTAAAAACATTTTTTATCTTCATGCAAAATATAGTTATTTCCTAACTTTTCTTCTCATGCAAAGTGAGAGAACTACAAATAGAATTGGGCATAGAAACTAAGGTGAATTATATTACGGTGAAGCTCATGCATCACTTTCCAACAACTCTCTTGCATACAAGGGATGCACAAGTAAAGAAAGGTTTCTTTTGGTAGTCGGTAGGCCTTTGCTAATCTATTCATATAAGCATAATGAGGGAATTGAATTTATAAAGAAACAAATTTTGAATGTTTGTAAGAAATTTTCAAATCCTTTTAGTTGTTCAACAATCTTTAGATGCTCCTATTGAATCATCATGGTCTATCCTAGATTTGTAAGCCAGGCTATCTGTTTTCCTTCAACAACAATTGGGCTACAAAAAACCATGCCTCAAACATTTGATGAATGATGCAAAGTGTGTGATCCTCTACATTGTGGAACTATGAGGATTGCTTGAAGGAAAATAGATAGCTTGGCTTACAAATCTAGTTCACTAAAATATTTGGTTCCTCGAGGCCTAACGTAAAAGGGGCTTTGTGCATATAAGTTGTAGTTACAAGCCATATTCTAGAACCCATAAGTTCAACCCTTTTTCATGTTCCCAATCGAGGTAGTGAACTATCTTGAATTACTCTGGTAACCACATAAAGCCCCAAGCCTCTACCATACCTCTTGAGCAACTTTGACAAGAATAACACCATCAGTTAGAGATAGTTGAACTATGGGAGCATCTTTATCGCCTTCAAAAATTATTGATATTAATTCAACTTGAGAAGTAGTTAAGGATTCAAGCCTTCATTTCCACTCTTCTTTGTTGATGTAAGGCCTTGTGTCACACAAGACTAACAAAAATAACCCAAGAGTCATTTCACTGTGTTGAAATTGTATAAAATTGTACAACCAACTTGTCGGGTATGGAGTAACGGAATGAACAAAGCCAAGTGTAATCCTAGGGTGAATTTCACAAAAGTGATATACACATACGTCTAAAAATGTAATAAACTCTGTAAATTAAGCTTGAATAAAAACAAAATTTACATATCATCACACATACTAGGATGATACGTGTCCAATGGACAAGAAAAAGGTAGAGAACTATACTGAAGTACATGTGCCATTTATAAGGAAAATTTAGATGGGACTATATCCTTTATAGTATACCTCTTGGTCATTAACAAAACTATACAATATACTGAATGCTTGTGCCTTCTTGATAGGATCCCTTCGGCCTTGAATTGCTTTCACCATCTCGAGGGCGAGAACATTGTGCGAGGGCGTTTCTACCCTACCACGATGTGAAACACTTCCTCAAAATTCTTCAGTCCATCGAAGAATACCCGACCCAACACAATGAAAACTAGCAATGCAATACTGAATAGGAGCAATGGAATATATGCAATAAAACATGCCACCATCTAATTCTATCAAATTCTTCACATAGAATACATCAAACATCACCATACTTGATACTCGTGCACATTCAAAGTCAATCATGAGTGAAATATAATAGTTTACCCTCAACATTTCTTAGTCCAACATCTCTTAAGCAACTCGTAAATCTTTGCAAGTATAAGTATGCAAATTGAGATAACTAGTTTGTCATCATGCAAGAAATTGCCTTCAATAATCCTTTGATTCGTGCATATCAAGAAGGGTAGAGCTTCTAATGTTTGATCATGCAAGTACAAACATGAAAGTAAATAAATTTCAATATTAAATCATAACATGATCATCACATAATTCACACCAAAAATGACATCATATTGATGTTTGTGCTCATAAAAAAATAGTCATAAAGACTTCATGTTAGATTACTGTCAATATTGCTATGTCCATCTTTTCTTAAAACAACAAGTAATCTTTGCAAGTACTAATTTTCTATCAAGATAACATGACTACTTGTGTGCGAATCATCCAAAAAATTTTTCATAAGAACATATCAAGTAATGAAGTGGATCAAATGTAAGAACATGCAAGTACTAGCATGGAAGTGAATAAAATATGCAATAATAAATAAAGAAGGTATAGCACATGTATCTATGTATATACATATATATGGGTATATATATGAGTATACATTCTTAAGTAAAGTAATTCCATACCACATTACCTCCTATCCAATTATCATGAGGAAACATGTTCGATAGTTTGTATGAGCAAGCATTACCTTTCTTACATTGAGAAACATAGTTGAAATTTTGTCTAGCAATCATTCCATTTATAAAAAAAATCTTCAAAGACATCAAGACATGCATCTAGAAAATTTTTCGTTTACATATATATACATACATATATATACATATCTATTTATATACATATATATATATATATATATAAACATATATATGAATATACATGTATATATAAACATATATATGAATATACATGTATATATAAACATATACATGTATATATAAACATATACATGAATATACATGTATATATAAACATATATATGTATATACATGCATATATATGTATATATACATATATATATATGTGTGTGTGTATATATGTATATATATGTATATACACACATATATATATATACATACACACACATATATATATGTAAGGTTCATAAGCATTCTCTTTTTAGAACGATCCTTCTTAGACATCAAATCATGCAATCCAACATTATCTACATGGATGATGGTTCATAATGCATGATTTTTATGAAATCTATCATTGTGTATGGTATCATAACTGCTCATCCATTGCATATAAGGTAGCATTCCAAAACCTTATTCCTTGCTTCAATGAAATCAATCATTCATTATTCAAGTAAAGTAATTATTTGATAAAAATATCATTATCTTTATAAAAAAACTATTCCTTTTCTTACATGGAATATGAAAATCAACATGAACCAAAGAAACAATTCTATTTTTAGAATGAGTCTACATTGATATTTCTTCAAAAAGTCAAGTAGCCAACAATATTTATGTGTATGGTGGTTCATAGTACATGATATAAGCAACCTCCTGATTCGAATTTGATGACTTATAAAATTTAAGAAAAGTGTAAGGTTTAATAGCCCAAAGGATCTTGTCAAGTATATGTCTTCCATCTCCTCAGTCTTCAACTTGAGACACATTCCAAATTAACCTTTTCTTGATAAAGTAAAGGTGATATCTTATAGGGTTTTTATTACATAAAAATTGCATCACAATAATATTTAACCCGTAACTATTTTGTAGGATGTTGTTGTATAACCACATCTAGCCATTCTAAATATGAACATATATTCATGTTAAAGGTTATATTCCATCATAACTCTTCAAGTTTAAATGATGATTCCCTCCATTAAGAATTCCTCAAGTTACCATAAAGGATGAGAGTATCCTCAATAACAAATTATATTGGGGGAGTTGGTCCTTATCTATATATATTTAAGTGGCACCTTTTTTAAGGCCCTACTAAATGTCCACACCCCATAGAGGAAGAGATACAATATTTGAAAATTTTATGAATCTATATGTTCTCATAGATGAAGGTTTATGAGCTTAGTTTACTCAAACTTAGAAACAAATATAAATAGAGTTCGCATTCTCCCTTAGCATACCCGATGGTAAGGTATATTTATGATGGTCATAAAAATAGATGAGAATTGTAAGGAATTGGGCCAAATTCTGAGATTCAAAGGAGAGGGACGTGAGAAATGATAGACTGTTTCTTGCTTCCTAAAAAAATTTAAATATGAGGCAAGCAATAGTAATGTAATATCACCGAATTGCACCTAGGGGAAATTCCACATTTTGCCATCTTTTCCTTGCATTGATTGTTGGAATCAAGCAACACTAAGAGGGAGAGTGTGAATCAATGTTGTGCAATTTTTAACTTTATTAATCTGATCTCTCAAGTGCCTATAACATTCAATCAAAAAGAGATGCATGAACATAAAAAAATAAGCCACAACACCATAACACAAGGATTTTTACATGGAAACCCTATTAGGGGAAAAACCACGGTGGAGGTCAATCCACAATTTGAGTACTCAAATATAAGTGTTTTACAAATGGGTAATGCACTTGCATTCAGGCACACTGCCTAGAGCTCGCTACTCAAGATCAGGAAGGCCCAATGCCTTACAAAATATTTGGATTACATCAAAAGAGTTGAACTAAGAAAGTAGCATCTACAAATGCCTGATTATAGTTTCGGTTAGGCTCATAGATCAAATTTTGGACCTTCTGTTTGATTTGGTACTTCGCTCTGTTCTATTTCAATTCACTTCAAAAAATCCTGTATTGTACAAGTGAAACTGTACATAATCACTCAACTGACCTTCTGATATTTGCAACACACACTAACTTACATCGAACACACCTCAAAATGAAATAATTGACCACTTATATATATCCGCTACTAAGGATTTAATCGCTTCATGTCAACTTCAATAAAATAGAAAATATTTACCAACTGTTGGCTCAAATCATGAACATTTAATGCATATCCATGAAAGTCAGCCACAACATAGTGAGGACCTAAAACAAAATCTCCAATATGAAAATACCCTAAACAATTTTGCGTTGAACATCCACAACATCCCACATTCACTTAGTTAGATTTCTAGCACTATTGAACATAAAATCGAATGACCAAAACTCCCAACTCGTACACCACTTGATGCAACAACACAAAACTCGAGAATAATACATTCCGGATAGCCAACGACCTTCCTTGAGATCCACAACCCAGACTGATAAACTAGTAATGTAAATAGATTGATAGATTTAACTTCAACCAGATACCCTATTCTTTACTTTGTCTCCCGGTATGGTCAGATACTGCAGTGCAGACCAGATCTATGACTTAGGTTGCCATCAATGATGACACTAGAAGCCATATGCCAACAATATTCCCCTTTGGCATTGATGGCAACACTTAGTGAAAAAATGACTAAGTTTCAGAACCTTCAAGACTTCAAAAAACCATAGCTGAAAAAACTTCCCCTAAATTTGATAAATCATTTTTCACTGCTCTCTCTCCCCCTTTGAAATCAATGAAAAAATGATAATAAAATATTTTCTGACACTATTCCCTATGAAGTGACCAAAAACTTACTTATTCAAAAATTGATTCAAATTTTTTGAAGAAGTTCTGCTATTTGTGTTAGAAAATTATTTTGTATTTTCCCTTCATCTCCGGAAGAAACTTCTTCCATGCTTCTAATACAATCTCGATGATTATGATTATGCTATTTTTTTTCAGATGTTTGGTTGATAATCTTGATGAGGGATTCCAAAATGGTGATGGTTTCTTCAAATATTTCTCCTTTCCTCAGTATCTCAATTAATTGTTCTAGCCTGCATTCTATTATGTCTTTTACTTTCCAAAAGGTGTCAACAATCCTGTTCCTGGTGATTTGAACTTTGGTATGCTCTGACTATAATTCCTGAATCCTTTTCATAATTACACCATCTTGATCCTAAAACATGTCAAAATATTGTCCAATACTGTTCAGCTCTATTTTAATTTGTTCCATCTTTTCTTTGTACTCGCTGATTGCATGAGGCCATTGAAGAAAATAGTTATAGATGTTTTTTATGCTTATGCATTTCCTTAGTTGATTCATGTGCCTTTTTAGTTTGGTGAGTGACAATCTATACTGCTTCTTTAGGTGTAGGATTACTTCTTCTTCCTTGTTCTGAGACTCAAAGTCCATGATTTCCTTGATGCATTCAATCATCTCTTTTGGCAACGTATTATGTAAACTCTCCAATTTGATATGATTGTGCAAGATATGAGCACTCAGTATGTTTAAAGTCATGTCCTACTCATATGAAGGTCTAATAGACCATATATTGGCAACTTTCTGCATTCCATCTTCCTCAAGAATAATTTGCAATAGCTCTTTTTTGGTTAAATCACCTTCTTCTTCACTTTCTTCTATCATTTCCTTTTCTTGGGGTGTCCTCAGTTTCCTTATTAGATTCCTCATCTTGTATGTTCACAATCACTTGTTCTTTTCCTTTCCCTTCAACTCTTGGAGTTTTGCATGCTAGTGGAGTATAGATAGCAATTTATTTTTCTTTTTTCTTCTTTCTCTCCATCTCATCGGAGGAGGAACCAAATTCAAGTGCCCTTACCAGGATGGGAATACCAATTGAGCCAAAATTTCTTAGCAAACCTTTAAAGAAACTTTCATATACTTGATCATAGTTTTCCAAATTGTTAGAGTATATGTAAATCTACTTGCAAACTGGTTCACTCTCTTCCCATATTACATTGTTGTTCAGTGGTAAGCAATTTAGAAAATACATCACAAGACATATAACCAAATTACCAAACTTGAAAGGGTAATCTGTCTTCTTTTTCAATTGCACGTTCTCCATTAGTTGATCTTTTAGTAATCCATAAAGGTCAAAATCCTGATCTTCAATTATCATCTTGTGAGAAATGTAAAAAACACTTGCCGAAGTTGCACCTTCCCTATTTCTGAAAAAGATTTTGTAGGATACTCCATGCAAGATGTACCTTGTCACTGAATCTCTAATTATGGAGATTATCAATTCCCTTTGATCTCTAATTACTCCAGTTAGGGTTTTGACTTCTTTACTTTGGATTGACTTCTTCCTCGACACATCCCCAACTTTGCATAACCCAGTTACAGTTCCAATCACTTCTTTCTTGATATGGTATGGTTTATCTAGAGTTAGAATATTGTCATTTAATCTATCTAAAATAAACTCAACAATTTTTGCATTTATGAAATAGGGGAATTCACTCCAAATATCCAAGCTTTTGTGTTTTACTTCTTTCAGCCATCTCAATTCATTGTGCGACAACACACTGCTATAATCATCTAGGTTTATCATTTCTTTGATTTTTTCCATTTTACCTTCCGTACACATGTATTGAAAATAAGTTCTTCAACCACACACCAAATTAGATTGTAATTTCTCAATACAACTGAAGTACCTGATGGATTAGGGTTTCGCCGCTGAATATTCTTTCAAAATTCTATTGCAGAGTGCTCCCCTTCTTCTTTTCTTTGATATAAAGTGGCAAATAAGGGTTTCAAATTTCTTTTTATAACTCACACACCTAACTTTTTTTTGTAATAAATGCTTTTTCCCTAACTCATTTGGATACCCTGTTCCATACATTGTGAAAGATAACTCTTCTGCGGACCTTCAACTCAACATAATACTCTTCCCAACTATTTCAACAACATCTATAGATTATCAGTACAATCATTGCATTCATCCACATCCTGGTGTCAATTACTGGCAAGGGGGTTTGAAGGATTTTCTTGACAACTTCCCCTAGGCCAGAGGCCCAAAACTAATTCCCAGAGGAATTACCAAAAGCAGGTTATGGTGTTGGATCATTTCCTATAACAAATGGACTCTTCTTCACCCATGTTTTCTTCATCTGATCTCTTATTTCATCCACATTTACTTTCCCTTTTGCTTTATCATCTTTCTATGCATTTTTTCCTTTGTATGTTGGACCTCTTCTATCCATATTTCTATTTCTGCAGAATCTTGCAATGTGACCGTATTTGTTGCAATTGAAACATACAACATTTCCTAGTCTAGACCAATCATTCCATTGATTTCTTCTTGATCTGCACTGGTTAGCAATATGCCCAAATCTTCCACAGGTATAACATTTAACATTCCTTCCATTGACATAGTTGTTTGACACATTTCTTCTTTCAATTGAATTATGACCAAACTTACTGCAATTGAAACATTGACCGGAGAATGATGGATCACTTGATTTAATTTTACTTCTACATTGAGCAACCATATGACCAAATTTATTGCAAGAAAAACAATATGCATTAAAATTTTAAGCATTAGGTTGTCTTAATGAATGCCTTTTTGCTTTGTTCATCTAATTTCCTTGCCTGAAATTCCTTTGTCCAAATCTGGAACTTTCTCCTTTCTCATATCCAAGACCACCTCACTTGTCATATCCATTCTTCTGACCTTGAGTAAACTCATCAAGCTTAATTGAGCTAATCTTGAACTTCTCCTTGTATTCATTTGTAGTAGCAAGCTCGTCCCTAAGAATAACAATCTATTTTTCAAGCTCTTCTTCATTGTTTTTGGATTGTTACAGTTCAATCTCCAACTGAATGAATTCTCCATTATTTATGCTACATCCATCAGATCTTTCTTTTAGGGACTGGGCAATATTTTCCTCATTCTTCTTTCTTCAATCTCCTTAGTTAGCTTCATCACCATAGATTCCATCTCATGCTTTAGGGTAGCATTGTCTTTGGCAAGATTTTCACATTATTTAGTCATTTCCTTCAAGTTTTGATTCAGGTGAACATCATCCATGATTTTTCTCTCTTTTTACTTAATCTGGTCACATAGATCCTTTCTCTTCTCCCTGTACTTAATAATCTAATCCTTCAATTTCTGAATGAATTTCTCAACATCCTTAAGATTTTCTTTCAATTCCTGGACTTCTGCTTTGGACTGATCAATATCATCAAGCGCCACCAAAAGTTGTTGCTGAAGACTACCAAAGTCCATTACATTTCAAGATCCACCTCAAGTTGTTAAACTTCTTTTGAGGAACTTAGCTCTGATACCAATTGTTAGAATCAAGCAACACTGAGAGGCAGGGTGAATCAGTGTTGTGCAATTTTTAACTTTATTAATCTGATCTCTCAAGTGCCTATAACATTCAATCAAAAAGAGTTGCATGAACATAAAATAGTAATACACAACACCATAACACAAGGATTTTTATGTGGAAACCCTGTTAGGGGAAAAACCATAGTGGAGGCCAATCCACAATTTGAGTACTCAAATATAAGTGTTTTACAAATGGGGAATGCACTTGCATTCAGGAACATTTCCTAGAGCTCATTGCTCAAGATCAAGAAGGGTCACTGCCTAAAAAAATATTTGGATTACATAAAAGAGTTGAAATGAGAAAGTACCATCCACAAATGCCCGATTACAATTCCAGATAGGCTCATAGATCAAATTCTGGACCTTCTGTCTGGTTTTGCACTTTGCTCTATTCTGTTTCAATTCGCTTCACAAAATCATGTAAATTGTACAAGTGAAACTGTGCATAATCACTCAACCGACCTTCTGACATTCGCAACACACACTAACTTGCATAAAACACACCTCAAAATGAAATAATCGATCACTTATATATATCCACCACTAAGGATTTAATCACTTCATGTCGGCTTCAATAAAACAGAAAATATTTACCAACTGTCAGCTCAAATCATGAACAACATTTAATGTGTATCCATGAAAGTCAGCCATAGCATAGTGAGGACCCAAAACAAAATCTCCAATATGAAAATATCCCAAACAATCTTTCCTTGAACATCCACAACATCCCACATTCACTTAGTTGACTTTCTAGCACTGTTGAATAGAAAATGAAAAGACCAAAACTCCTAACTCGTACACCACTTGATGCGATGACACAAAACTCGAGAATAAGACATTCTAGATACCCAATGACCTTCCCTGAGATCCACAACCCAAACTGATAAACTGGTAATGCAAATAATTTGACAAATTCAACTTCAGCCAGATACCCTGTTCTTTACTTTATCTCTCGGTATGGTCAGATACTACAGTGTGAACCAGATCTATGACTTAGGTTGCCATCAATGACAACAATAGAAGCCATGTGCCAACATTTATGATGCCTTGGAACATTAATGAAAAATTCTTATGGGTCAAAATTTCGTGATTCTGACTCCATGCAGACTTGTGGCTGAGGAACAAAATCCTGGTGACACATTTCTTGAGAATCTAGGCTTTGGACACACATGTGGCATGCAGACGTTTGTGTGGTGCACTAGAATCTTGTCGGTTTCCTGAGCCAAAAATGTTGAATCTAGAAGATTAACCCTTGAGACACGTGTCCTAGCGGTTACATTCTAGAAGTAACAACTCTTTGCTGCCCTTGCAAGCATTAAAAACCCCTTTTTTCTCTCATTTGGGGGTTGGAAGACATCACTCAAGCTTTCTTATTAGTTGCTCCAATTCAAAGTTCTCTTCACTTTTGATAGTAGTGCTCTCACAAGCGATGCCATGCTGGATTGAGGTCCTCGCAATAGCAGTAGTAGCTCTCAAGCAAGCACTCAACAGTGCATCTGTGTGCTCCAGAGAGGGTCTAGGCCCATGGGTAACACTCTCTCTCTTTCACTTT
Organism: Sequoia sempervirens; assembly: GCA_007258455.2. Classification (NCBI taxonomy): domain Eukaryota; kingdom Viridiplantae; phylum Streptophyta; class Pinopsida; order Cupressales; family Cupressaceae; genus Sequoia; species Sequoia sempervirens. The sequence continues at coordinate 481,735,530 of VDFB02270651.1, read as the reverse complement.
CCTTTCATATTTGTTCACTTACTATATTGTGGTGAGGGTTCTACTCCTGAGTAGTCTTGCTTTCACCACACACTCCTTATGGTGTGGGTTCTACTCCTAAGCAGGTTCTTCTTTCACCACACGCTTTGCTTACTTATTTTACATTCCTTTTCAACTTGGTTGTTCATGGAGGTGGGAACACCAAAACGGGGGTTTAACTGAGGCATGCCCCTATGCAACCACTCAACAAATTTCTCCTCATTCTTTTGTGTGTGGGTCACAGAAAGGAGCTTGGAGTGAAGATCTATCCGTCTAGAGAAATGTAAGCTTTCTCCGAACATCCTTGTATTCATTTCAATTTTTGGTTTTCTGATTAGTTAAATTGTTCAACACTCCTTAGGCCTGAGCTCAGAAGTAAAGCTTGTTTTTGTCCATTCGAGTTCCTGAGTTCTTTGTTACTTAGGATGCTAGCGCACTGCATTGGTGTCTAGAAATTGTGTTGACGTCTTTTGGCCGAGAGCTCCCTCTTCTGGGACAAAAATCACCTGGTTTTTCTCTCTCAGGGTCTCTGGTGATTTTTCCCGAAGCATAAATGAATCTTAGTTTCTTGTCATTCTACTAATCCGTTATTCTGAGGTGTATAAGGGAAGTTCGTTCCCTGGTGATCTCTCAAGAAGGGAGAGACCCATGTGCAACAAATCCCTCTTATATCACATTTTTTTGAACCTAACATGAACATTGGATCTTTTTTTTGTGATGTTGCACATTTGTGATAATGACTATTCTATGGAAGATTTTGATATGTTGGAAGGAACTCTAGATGAATTCTTAGAAGCACTCTCCCCTATCTATAAATCTCCCGAAAAAATTTCCTCACGATAGGTTGAGGAGTCAATAAATGTGGTGGGTTGTTTCTGTGGCTCCTTTGAGCCCTAAGAAACCTGTCATTTACATGACCCTCACTGACTCTTTTGTTTATGGAATTTCATGTCATAGCGATTCATTGGACCTCTATTCAAGATTCATGAAAGTTACAAACTCTACATCTTATAATGTTGTTGGGCACACATATCCTACAAGGAGTAATAAACAAAACTTGAATCAACAACCTTCCATCCCTACATCACAACCATCTGTTTCTACTCCTTTACCATCTTCTCAACCAAGCCTTCCTTCAGCACCTAAACCTACGATCAAAGCACTCGACGATTACGATCTTGTCAAGCAACTTTGTGTTACTCCAGCTAAGATCTCACTTTGGGATTTTTTTTAGGAAGCTTTACAAAATATTCTCTTGCCTACCTCCACTAGACCTATAGATGTTAATGCGATGTTGGCTCATATTCACATGGATTCACCAAAAATCACGTTCCACCTGCAAGAACTCTAGCCTTCGAATGTGCATAAGCAAGCAAATCCAATAATGATTATAATTAATGTTAACAATATCGGTATTAAGTGTACCCTCATTAAGACTGGTTTAGCTCTCAATGTCTGTTTTATGGACCTATTACCTAATATTAAAATTAATTCATCTTCCTTAGCGGCTTCCTCCTTGGACATTCATGGATTTGATAATGCCAACCACCAAGCTCTAGGTACGATAATACTACCTTTGCAACTAGGCCCCGTTACTCTACCCATGTTGGTTTATGTGGTGCCTAGCCCATTACCATAAAACCTCCTCTTAGGGAGACCTTGGATTCATGCTATGGGTGTCATGACTTCCACTTTATACCATTCTTTGAAGTTCGTTGCAAATAATCGAGTAGTTATAGTTAAAGCAGATCCAAAAGTTGTTCACCTTTGTGAGCTGGCGGCTACCAGTCATGCTTCGGTTGTATCTACTCTCAAGAATTGTATTCCATATTTGATCACCGATGCTATGGCTTGTTCTTCATTGATACCCTCTGTGGAAGTTGTTCCTAGAACAAGTGTTGGAAATGAAGAACCACCTAAAGCAGAGGACCCTGAGTCTCCCTCGTCTGCTTCTCAAATGAACACTTCCTTGGTGATGATTGCGGCTCCTTGAATTTCTCTAAATTCTTCCTTAGAATGCAAGGAAAACCCCTCTTGCATAGACCTTCTAGGTACCCTTGACGTAAATGTGGATGATGCTCCCAAGGAGGAGGAGAAGTGTGATCCTATTTAGGATAACACTCCTTCCTATGTTGAGAGTAATCCCCCTTCTGCAAAAGAGGTTAACATTTGTGATGTTGGTAAAAAAGGTGGGGGTACTCCCGTAGAGACGTTCGACATCCGTTGGTGGAATGAAATGCTCTACATGGAACTGTCGCCTCCAAAGGTTTTGCAAACTCATTATGGGTTTGGATATGAGCTCGCTTCTCGATATGGCTATGGGTAGAAAGTCCTAGGGTGCATTGAACAAGGAATTTAGGTTCCTATCTAGTTTAAGCCATGACAATGTTATCTAGGTTTTGGATGTTCTGTAGAACAATCCAAGAAAAATCTTTGGCGAAATGGTAATATGATCTCAACCGAGCCACTGAGCCTAGTTCACCCTAAGTTAATAGAGGAAAGGGGATAGGTTGAGAAGGTCCCTCTCGATGTCTTCTCTTTGGATGAAGCACTAGAGGAATTTCTAGGTGCTTATTCCCTGTTGCCTCCTTATCATCACAAGAAATAGTTCTTGTATCGCTTGCATAGTCAAGTGTACTTTGGAGAATTTGTTTTGAGTATTGATGAGGAAGCTCCTCTATCTAACATCGGTAATGATGTCATGATATCTCATCCTAAAGACTGTAGTTCCCTTCTTAAAGGAGATACTGTCAAAGACTCTATGGATCCTAAATACTCAAAAAAAGTGATCAAGATCGGGAAGTGTCTCTCTTCAAAAGAAGTAGATGAACACTTCGATGTCTTGCATTCTCATCCTGATATATTCACTTGGGAATATGGGGATATGCCTAGTATTGATGAGTCTATAGTGGTCCACAATATTGTCCTCTGTCTCGATGCCAAGCCTGTTAAGTAGAAAATCTGAAAGATCAATCCTAGGGTGGCATTGATGGTTAAGACAAATATAGATAAACTATTGAAAGTTGGCTTTATCTGTCCGATTGACTATTCCCCTTGGATTTTAAATATAGTTGTCATTATTAAACTTGATGGCCGTATTTCTATATGTATCAACTTTCGTGATCTTAATAAGGCTTCTCTTAAGGATGATTTATCGTTTCCTAATATAGATATGATTGTCGACTCTTCTGTAGGCCATGCACTACTATCTTTCATGGATGGCTTCTTTGGTTACAATCAGATCTGTATTAACCTAGATGATCAATACAAGTCAACTTTCACTATCCCATGGGGTACTTTCTATTATGTGGTCATGCCCTTTGGATTAAAGAATGTGGGGGTAACTTACCAATGGGTGATGACCCTAATATTTCATGATTTTATCCATAAGATCTTAGAAGATTACATTCATGACATATTGGCGAAATCTATAACCCATCAAGACCATGTAAAGGACCTTCATCTTATCTTTGAAATGCTTCAACTTTATAAGATGAGGCTAAATCCTCATAAGTGCTTCAATGTTGATGCCGACAAGATTTTTGGGTTTATAGTTTCTCACCATGGAATCGAGGTTGATACAAATAAGATTGATGCCATCATTAACATGCCTCCACTAAGGAATATCACTGAGCTACAGAGTCTATAGGGGAAGATTTAGGAAATTTGTAGATTTATAGCTCAATTGGTTGATCGTACCCTCCCTTTCACTTGTTTATTGAAAAATGATGTTCGATTCATATGGGATGAAGAGTGTCAAAAAGCTTTTGAGTCAATCAAAACCTATTTGGCCAATCCTCCTGTATTGATGTCGGCCATGCAAGATAGACCCTTTCTGCTTTACCTTTCCATGTCACCATATGCTTTGGTAGCTCTTTTGGATCAATATGATGACACCAGGAAGGAGAGAGCTGTCTATTACATTAGCTACATCCTAGTTGACTATGAAATCCATTATTTTGCACTATTGAGCTTGAAACACAACTCGAGTTGTGTGCAACATTTACTGAGCCATTGGGTGTGCAGTGACCCAGTAAAGATGGTACGAGTTATGGATGTGAACCAGACGAGCTTGTTGCACTACGTGGCCCAAATTGCACTTGAGCTTGAATAATATAATCCATCACTAGGGGCATAATCTTGATTGCATGCTGAGTACGTCTTGTAACTTGAGTTGCATCATAATGAGCCCAAGTTTCCTGGTCTGTGTGAAGCGTTCCATATTGGAGTGTGTGGTCGATGAAATGGTTAGACTCACTGCTAGTTAATGGATCTTTGCATTGCATGGAGAGATTGAATACGTGTGTCCCTTGACTAAGTCACAAACCTATTCATGCATGTCTCTTGGATTCTTTGACTTTAAAAGGCGTTGCATTGTTTAGTTTGAAGGTGACGAGTAAAGTGAATTACTATGTAAAGCTATTGTGTGGTATGTTTATTCTAAAGTGTAATTTGTTAAAGGGTTTTGGTGCTGAGTCTTGGCGAGGCATCTTTTTCCCCCTTGCATCCGATTGATGCAAGGTTTTATTTACTGAGTTAGAGTGAACTCTTGTGGGTATCTTTGTATTGGCTATGATTTATACAAGCATTCTTGGTTGCCTCTGACTTGTAGGATCTCGATCCTTTACATTATGAATCTAGCATAATTTAATAAGAATAAGAAGTTTCCCCTATATCTGTGTTCATTCATGTATCTATTGTGTTTACAGTAATACTAAATTGATCTAATAAAGTAGTGTTGGCCGGAGTTTTGAAGTCACGATTTGAGTTGAGGTGAGGTATAATCCAGGTAGCGAGCTCACTAGATCTCCTTGAGCTAGGAGAGACGTTATTTCAGTGTTGTACGAGGTCACACTCAGTGTAGCCCCATGTCAGTTGGTATTAGAGTAGTTTAGTGACTGAACTCAATCATTGTAACATCTTCTGGTTTAGAGTGCATTGTATCCATGGCGGAAAGAGGTCCCAAAGCTAATGTTGAGCCTGAATCTAGAGTAGAGTGAGATCAATCAAGATTGTGTACTGGTCATGGTGAAAATCATGACCAACCCAAAATGCATGACTGGTTACATGATCTAGAGGCTCGCATGACTACAACGAAGGCCTTAGAATTGGATGAGTGCACCATGAATCTAGAAAATGCATACAATGGAATTGTGGCTGAGACCCACACTGTGAAGGATGCTCTTGACACACTCAAGAAGGAATGCGAGTTCCTTCAAGAAGGTCAAACACTATGTAATACAATCCTTACTCATGGCGGAGCACAATCTTCCACCAAAGGTTCTAACTTGGTGGATTTTTATGATGGAAAGCATGATGATAAAATTTTGGAGAATTTCTTCTGGGATGTCGAGGAGCTCTTCTCAAATATGTCAGGTTTATCTAATGAAGCACAAGTGAATAAAGTGGTGTCTGTCCTCACTGGGAGTGCCAAGCTATGGTGGAGGTTGAGACAAGTCGATAAGCTAGTTGGGTGCATGGTGGAGGACATCAAAACTTGGGATGAACTGAAAGATGCATTGTGCAAGCAGTTCCAACCTGAAAATTCAGAATGGGTGGTCCGAGCTCAGTTTGATGAGTTCAAGCACATTGGTAAAGTCTGTGACTATGTGAAGGAATTTCATACGTTAGTTCTCGAGGCCTCAAAAGGTATGGCTGACTTTGAGAAGTTGTATTTATTCATGCGAGGGTTGCAAAAATGGGTGCAAGTGGAAAAACATTGGAAAAACGTGCAGACTCTACCTCAGGCTATTGCTATGACTGAGTGACTCCTTGATTTCAAGGTCAACATGGCTAAAGGATATGGTGGGGGTAAGTATGATGCTGTGAAGGAAGGGAGTTCATTTCAAAACAAAAGGAAGGAGTGTGGGGGTGCACCCTACCCCAAGCATGGTGAAAGAAAAGCTAATAATAAAAAGAAAAATAAGAAGCCTTGAAGGGAGTGACCTTCAAATTATGACAAGAAGAATGAAAATAATTGTTTTATTTGTGGTCGCCCTTATCACTGGGCGTGGGAGTGTCTAGAACATCAACAGATTAACACGGTGTTGTCCAAAGAAAATATGGTTGCTGAGATGCGAGCCCTGCGACTTCTAATAGTATGTGAAAATATTCAACTTGGTACACATGTTCAAGACACCTCAACTTATCATGTGCTGTGTTTTGTGGAGGTCTTCTTTGGACCAATAAAAGTACTTGGAATGTTAGATACCAGGGTGACTCATAGCTACATAGTGGTGAAGAGTGCAAAGAGGCTTAATCTTCTGATAGAGAAAGGACAAAAGACCTTCAGAAGTGTGAACAACCTAGTAGAGAAATTTGTGGGTGACATATGAGCTACTCCAGTGTGAGTTGTGTCATGGTTGGGTAAGATGGACTTGGTGACAATCAATGTCACTGATTTTGACCTACTCTTTGGTTAGGACTTTATCTGCCAGTCTTGTACCATGCTAGCCTCACATCTAGGATGTGTTATCTTCATGGACTCTAGGTGGCTGAGTGTGTTGCAAACTATCAAGGTGGATCTTGACAAGAAAATCATCTCTTCGATGAGCTTGTGTAGAGCTGCTCGGAAGGCTCCTGAGGAGATATATTTGGCAACACTTCTTGGGGACTGGGATGAAGAGGAAAAAGTCATTTCCTCTAATCCTGAGAGTGTGCAGGATGTCATCTAGGACTAATCAAATGTCATTCCAAGTAAGTTGTCTGTGGAGCTCCCGCTAAGAAGACATGTGGATCATCGAATTGAATTGGAGCCAGGAGCTCACCCTCCTACAAAGGCTCCTTACCGACTATCAACACCCGAGATGGAAGAGTTGAACAAGAAACTCTTAGAGCTCATTAAGGCTGGGTTCCTCAGACCGTCACATTCACCCTATGTTGCTCCTTTATTATTTCAACAAAAAAGGATGGTTCATTATGACTGCATGTTGACTACCGAGGTTTGAACAAGCTCACTATGAAGAAAAAGTATCTATTGCCCCTCATTGTTGATAGCTTCAGTCAACTCACGAAGGTGAGATACTTTACAAAGTTGGATCTATGTCAAGGATACTATCAGATCCGTATTACCCTAAGGGATGAGAAGAAAACCACTATGACTACGTGGTATGGTTCTTATGAATATTTGGTCATGCCATTTGACTTGACCAATGTGCCAGCTACCTTTTGCACCCTAGTGAATGACGTCTTTCATCCATTACTGGATAGATGTGTTGTTGTCTATCTAGACATCATATTGGTTTACAGTCAAACTTTGAAGGAACACAAGCGTCACTTGGCTGAGGTATTTGAATTGCTACAACATAACAAGTTGTATGTCAAAAAGGAGAAGTGTTCCTTTGCTCAGATCGAGGTCTAGTTCTTGGGTCACATAGTTGGCCATAACTTGTTGAAGCACGACCCTGAGAAGCTACAAGCTATTATGGATTGGGAGCCACTCCATTTTGTTCATGAGGTTTGCCAATTTTTGGGTTTGGTGAACTATTACAATTTTTTTTTCTAGTTACTCAAGAATTGTGGTCCCACTCATTGGCCTGTTGAAGAAGGATGGAAATGGGGACCAAAGCAACAAGATGCTTTCAAGCTTCTAAAGAAGAAGCTCATAGAGCAACCTGTGTTGGTTCTTTCAAAGTATGGCGAACCGTTTGAAGTTCAAATGGATGCATCAAACTTTGCTTTAGGTGGCATCCTGATGCAAGGAGGTCATCTAGTGGATTATGAATTAAGGAAGCTCAACAACCAGGAGAAGAATTACACTACAAATGAGAAGGAAATGACAACAATTGTGCATTGTTTAAGAGTGTGGCGACACTACCTTCTTGGAGTACCATTTGTGGTGAAAATGGATAATGTGAGTTCTACCTACCTCAAATCATAGGTGAAGCTTACCCTAAAGCAGACACAGTGGCAATAATTTTTGGTTGAATTTTATTTTGAGTTGGTTTACAATCCTAAACATCATAAAATTGTTGTTGATGCATTGAGTCAGAAGACTCAAGTCAATGCGTTGGATGAACAACCTAACTCAGGAGTGAGTCAGATCGGAGTTATTGAGCATGTGCTGGAGCAAATCAAAGAAGGGCTCTAGAATGATTCACAAGCATATCATATCGTGTTGCAAGTTAAGTTAGGTTAGACACATTGTTTTCATCTACAAAATGACTTATTATTTTTCACATATAATCATTTGTATGTGTCGAGGTGGAAAGACCTGAGAAGAGAGCTCATATTGGAGTGTCATGACTCAATGTGGGTGGGGCACCTAGGTCAGAAAAGGAAACTTTCTTTGCTCGAAAGGGGATACTACTGGCTAGGTATGTGAGAGGATGTGGAGACCTTTGTGCGAACATGCCTAACTTGTCAGAAAGACAAGGCCATAACACAACTTTTGGGTGGAATCTTGCAGCCATTACCAGTTCCTGTATGCCCATGGGTTAGTATCAGTATGGACTTCATGACTCGATTGCCAATGGTGGATAGATGCACCAACATCATGGTGGTGGTTGTTCACTTTTCTAAATATGTTGTGTTCATTTCTTGTAGAAAACCTTGTCTAGCTGAGGTGGTAGCCGAGTACTTTTTCAAGCATGTGGTTAAGTACTGGGGCATGCCACTTAGTATCATCTCTAATAGGGATCCAAGGTTTACTTGTAACTTTTGGGTGGAGTTGTTTAAACTAATGGGAACAAAGATTCTTGTGTCTACCAATTATGATCCATAAACAGATGGTCAAATTGAGCAAGTGAATGGAATCTTAGAGGATTACCTTTGACACTACATTCAGGAATATTAGGCTAGTTGGCCCCACTTTTTAGATGTGGCCTAGTTTATCTATAACTTATAGAAGTCTAGTACGAGTCAATACTCACCATTTGAGTTGGTCAGTGGGAAAAAACCATTGAATCCTCACTCCATTCTATGAGGATACTTGGGTACAAGCTCTGAGGTGGTAGAGTACGTAAAAATATTCAACGACCATATCAATTTGGCATAGTACCACTTGACAAAAGATGCAGACCATATGAAGACGAGTACGGATGTGCACCGCAAACCGGTTGAATTCAAAGTTGGAGATTGAGTTCTGTTGAGGATGGATCAACAATAGTTCAAGGCACCCAAGGGGTTGAGTGCCTCTCTCATTCGAAGATAGTATAGACCCTTCAAGATTACCCAGTGAGTTGGTAAAGTAGCTTATTGACTCAATCTGTCCTTGCACATGAAGGTGCACCTTGTGTTCCATGTCAGCCAATTGAGAGCGCATCATCTTGATGAGGATGATACCGTGCGCAACATCTTAAGGACCTTCCAACATTCTCGACTATCCTGAGCAAAAGGTGAAAAAAGTTATGACAATGTGAATGAGAGGTTATGGGAAGATGGCCTATTGGGAATTCCTCATCCATTGGGAAGGAAAACCAAAAGATGAGGCGACTTGGGAGAGAGCCAAGTCCTTATGGCGTGAAGAGGAGAAGGTCAGGCAGTTCCTTGAGGGGAACTCAACTCAGTCCAACTGAGTCCAAAAATTACATCCACGTGTTGAGAAGACTTAGCGTGGAGTGGAGTCCGAGCAGTTGCATCGGGGGCGTTGCCTGAATTAGGTGGGGGAGAATACAAGGGGACATGTTTCCTTGTCCTCCACACTGTTGATCTTGAAACATGACCCAAGTTGTGTGCAACATTGTTCGAGATGTTTGGTGTGCAACGACCCAGTCAAGATGGTACGAGTTATGGATGCAAACTAGACTCTTGTTGCACTATGTGGCTTGAATTGCACTTGAGCTTGTGTACTCCAATCCTTCACTGGGGGTGTAATCTTGATTACATTATGAGTACATGTTGTAACTTGAGTTGCATCATAATGATCCTGAGTTTCCTAGTCTGTTAGAAGTGTTCCATATTGGAGTGTGTGGCCGATGAAAGGTTTATGACTCATTATGAGTTAACGGATCTTAGCATTGCATGGAGAACTTGAATATGCGTGTTCCTTGACCAACTCATAGACCTATTCATGCACGTCTCTTGGAGTCTTTGACTTCAAAAGGTGATGCATTTTTCAGTTTGAACTCTTGTTGCACTAAGTGGCCCAACTTGCACTTGAGCTTGCATACTCCAATCCATCACAGGGGGAATAATCTTGATTGCATGCTAAGTAGGTGTTGTACCTTCAGTTGCATCATAATAAGCACGAGTTTCCTAGCTTGTGAGAAGCATTCCATATTGGAGTGCGTGGTCGATGAAAGGGTTATGACTCATTGTGAGTTAACAGATATTTGCATTGCATGGCTAGCTCAAATACCTATGTTCCTTGATTGAGTCACAGACTTATTCATGCACATCTCTTGGAGTCTTTTACTTAAAAGGTGCCTCATTTTTCAATTTGAAGGTGACGAGTAAAGTGAATTACTGTGTAAAGCTATTGTGTAGTTTGTTTATTCTCAAGTGTAATTTGTAAAAGGGTTTTGGTGCCGAGTCTTGGTGATGAATCTATTTCCCCCTTGTATCAGATTGATGCAAGGTTTCATTTACTATGTTGGAGTGAACTCTTGTGGGTATCTTTGTTGACATAGATTTTGGGACCCTAGAATGCTTACTCTCTTCCCAAGATTTTTCACCTAGAAAGAGAGAGATTCAGGTCCCAAAATGCTTATGTAACACTCAAATTAGGATGTGTGCTATATGATATGATGTAAATGAACTTAACTAAATACAATTGACTAATTAAAATGATCTAAAATGAATGCAAAAGTGCAATTTAAGCTATGTTTGAAAACACATTGTGATATGAAAAAATGGAGAAAATGGAAAAAATATGTAGAACAGAAGGAGAAGGATGAAATTAGAGTGCACTTGGATGAAATATGAGTTGTCTAGAGTGTCTAGAATGCTGATGAATTTTACTGGTTTTCCATAGTAGGACTCATTCGCCCAAGGTGGCAAACCAGTCCTCTTATTGATGAAAAAGTGTCAGGAACTGATTTATGACAGTTAGGATCTGAGATCTGACAAAATATAGATTTTTAGACTTCAGGTGGGACTCATTCACCAAGGGTGGTGAATTAGTCCACTCCTAGATTTTTGGAAAATTAGACAACACTAGATTTGGGATTGTCTGAATGTTGGGTTGCTAGAGTCAGTTCTGCAGGAAATAGACAGAAAACACTCAATAAGCTTGAAATAGTGATATGTTGACTTGAAGAGCCTATTTGACTTGATTTCCACTTTTCAACACCTTTATACCTATCAAATCTACAAAAAAAAGGTTGCAAAGACACATACAAAAGGGGAAAAATGTTGGAGGGTTAGCAAATAGGGGTTTTCCTTGGTCAAACCCCACTTTGGTAATCAAACCCAATAGAAATAAATGAAATTCAAAGGAAATGATAAACGAACAACATGCATTTATGCTATTAACTCACCGAATCCTTGATCTTGTAAGTCTGAAGTAATGTCAATGGCTGCTTCAAAGTGCTTCAATAGTTGCTTCAATTGATGATGTAGAATGCTTGAATGCTTGAGTGAATAGGTGAATAAGTGAACTTGATGAATTGGGGTTAAAACGAGATGAAAAACACTTATTTATACAATTCTTGTGCCTTACTATCCATTCATACCTCATCATAGGCTGACATCAAGTAATTTTGAAAAAAATACCGAAAGGAAATTTGAAATGTTTTGAATTTGGGGCTAAGGGGGACTCATTTGCCACCTATGGCGAATGGGTCCCAGCTAGGACCTAAAAGCAAGTGTCAGAAATAATGTTGTGTTTAATGTTGTTTGTCAGGATAATATGCAAAAATACACTTAATATAAGCATATAAGGGCATAAAGAGACAAAATAAGGCATGGGAAAGGTGCAAATAAGGAGATTGTGCCTAGAAAAGTGTGAAGGCTTGTTACAAGACTTTACAACACTTCAATATAGGGCTTGTTGATGTGTAAAAAGGTTATTTTTATGTGAAATGTATTAAATAGAGTCTAGAAGAATGTAGAAATGTCTTACAACACTTCACAACACCTTCAGAAGACATTGTTCTTTGAGTTTTAGTACCTAAATAAGCATGTTCAAGCCATGATACATCATAGAATTAGAGCAACACAGATCCAACACCATGAAACCAGATCTAAAAGGCCATGAAAATGACAAGGGGCCATTTTTCTATGGAAAATTTAGCCCCCACTTTAGTGAGAGGATGAACAAATGTCAAACTCACACTAAAGTAGCCATGAACATCAAGGGGAGGATTCAAATGCACTTACATTAGCAAGATAGAATATAATGATCAAAAGGGATGATCAAGCCCCCAGGACAAATATCCCATGGAAAACTAAGCATAAGGACAAAGGAACACACAAGTGTTGAAATGAATGAAGCTTCAATCATCAATCCAACTAGTTGTGAAAAGAGATCTAGGTTGATTGTTTGAAAAAGAGAATGTATACTCACTTTGGGGCATGAGAAAAAAAAGGTAAGATACATATGCTAGTTGGTATGCACTCACAAACAAAAAAGTGGCTATGGGGAAAAGTCATGCCGCTAGTTGGGCTTCCCACTCAGCCATGCTAAAGCTATACCACTTGATAAATTTAACAAGGCTCCACAAAGCTAAATGAAATGTAAATGTTGGTTTAAGTTTCATATGACAAGCAAAATATGATGGCACCATAGGCATGTAAGTTGTGTTATGCAAGGTGGCCAAAAAAATAAGACAGCTCCATAGGCATGCAAGTTGTGTTACGCAAGGTGGCCGAATGAGAATGCAATAAATGTAATGTGAAAGATTGTTCAAAGGAGTCTTGTTTAGTTTATGCAAGGTCAGTCACTTAGGGAACATTGTGTCTAATGTCTCCAAGAGAGTACCAATCAAAGAATGGTATATTCACAACTTAGGGGATGCAGTGCATTACATCAAACCATAAAGATGAATGTAATATGCTAAGATAGATCACACTTATGAAGGACATTACACCCAATGTCATCCACAAAGTGACAAACACATCACGTAACTGACAAGGCTACACTAAGAAGAATGAAGCATGCACATGAATTAATGGTAATGTATGCCTCCCACTTTAAAGGAATTGTGACACATCATTCTGTGAGAAATGAAAAATAAAGAAAGGGAGGAAGTTTCCCCCCAGAAAAGAAAGTACACCAAACACATAAGGGATCTATGGATTTGGGGCCAGTATGCTCGTTGCTGCAATGTTTTGATATGAAAGAGTGCGGAGCTGTCATCATTCCCCAAATACACATAGAACTAGAAGAATTAAAAAAAAAGAGTGAAAAAAAAGGAAAAGAAAGTCCATTTTGAGTCAACATTGAAGAGACATTGTGGTCTCAATGCTTTGCATTGTCCCCAAAAGGAAAACACAAGAGAAAAGGAAGAAAAGAATAAAAAAGCTTTTGGGTCCACATTAAGGAGACATTTCGGTCTCAATGCCTTGCATCATCCCCAAAAGGAAAACACAAGAAAAGACAAAAGAAGAAGGAAAAAGGACCATTTGGGTCAACATGGAAGACATAGGGAGTCTCTATGCTTTGCATCATCCCCAAAAAGGAAAACAAAAAAAAATGAAAAGACAAGGACCATTTCAACATGGAAGAGACATAGGGCATCTCTACACTTTGCGTCATCCCCAAAAGGAAAACACTAAATAAAAATGAAAAAAAAAGGACTGTTTGGGTCAACATGGAAGAGACATAGGGTGTCTCTACACTTTGCGTCATCTCCAAAAGGAAAACACAAAACAAAGCACGACAAATAGAAGAATAAAGGTATGAATAGAAGAAGTGTACGAAGAGAGAAAACATCAAACACACAATACGAGGGAACACAATACGCACATGAAAAGAAAAGGAAAGTAAATGTTAAGGAAATGCTAGGTAGGAAAATGCAAGTCATCCATCAAGTCATCTGCCTCCCAATCATGTTCAGTGTAATGCAAAGGTGGTTGACTATTTAAAGGAGGAATCTCAAGTGCTGAACTAGGAGTTGTACCAGGTTTTTCACTTGGTGGAGAGGATGTATCATTTAAGCTCATTGTAGATGAAAATAAAGAGTTCAAATCATTGTTTACTTCATCTATGTTACCAATCATCATATCTTCATCATTATCATCAAGATTAATAATGATGGGAGGACGAAGGGTGATTTCTAAGGATGGATGTATCAAGAGTGTTGGTTGTTGAATGGATTCATTTTGTTGTAATTGTTGGGTTGAAATTTCATGTGGTCGGTCAGGAGAGGGAAGGTGGTCATCTATTTCTTTTTTCAAAGGTGGAGATTGATTGTCTTGATTATTTTTTGTACAAGCAAAGAGATGATAGTTACACCGACATTCTTAAGCAACATGGTTATGTTTAATTCTGTTCTGGAGTTGTTGAGGTGTAAGAGTGGATTGAGTCGTCATAGGTTCTACTTTCAAAAGGGGAAAAGTAAAAGAAACCAAAGAGGATGGATCAACCACTTTCTCTTTTGCTTTATATACTTGTTTGATATGAGGATGTGAGGCAGGAGTTATTTCATTTTCTCTTGGTCGTTTAGATGATGACCCAGAAATTTCAGGAGTAGATTGTTCAGAAGGTTTGATAGTTTGTTCAATACCAGATTTAGGTGTAATCATGGTTTCATTGAGGATAGGATGAGTAGAGGTGGACGTAGTGTTATGAAGAGATAATTCAGCGATCTTTTTGGCATTAAACTTTTGGTAAGCAATGTAAAAATAATCCTTACAAGGGGTGATAGGTTCTATGGGTTCAATCCAAAAGGTTTCTAATAAAAAGTTACCTTTGGAAGATAAAGGATTAAAGCCACTATGGTGTACGATGAATACCTCATTTCCATGTGGAAACTTCAAGCACTTATGAACAGCTGATGGGACTGATTTCATTGAGCGAAGCCAAGGGTAGCCTATCCTCAAAAGAAATTGGTCAGATTGTGGAATAATTGAAAATGTTACATCCAAAGTTTGAGGTCCTATTTGCAAAGGGAGTACGATCAATCCAATTGTAGGGCATGAAAAACCAGTATGTGTCTTGATCCATGCAGATGGTTTATTATAATCATCTTGATATAGTTCATGTAATACAAGAAATTCTTCTGTGATCACATTCTCCCCACAAGTGGGATCTATTAATATCCCATTAGTGGGCTTATCATAGATTTTTCCAGCTATGTAGAGGGGACCATTAGGAAGTTTTTGAAATATATCTTTATTAGAAAAAGTGATTCAAGAGATTTTTAGGTTTGGCCCTTTCGAGGGATAACATCTATCATAGACACCATTTCCATAGGATCATCTTGGATAACAAGAGGAGGTGTTTCAGGTTGTTCGTTGTGTGTATCAACAGTCATTACATCAGGCTTTGAATGTTCACTAGCCTTGACAAATGAGGTGGTGTGTTTAGGCATAGGGTTGGTGAAGATTTGCAAATTTTGGTTAGGGGGTGCAATGGACTTATTTCCTTGATCATTAACACCCATAATGGTCATTTTTCCTGAATCAATGAGATCTTGAACTAAATGTTTAAGACGCTTGCAATGTCTGGTGTCGTGTCCATTTTGATGATGAAAATGGAAATTAGCATTAGGTTTGAAGCTAGGTGGCAAGGTTTGGTTGGGATCAAGTGGACGAACAAGTGGTAAGGTGAGCATTCATTTTTGGATTAATTGGTTCATTATATGGTGAAGGGTGTCGAGTAAAGGGGTGAAGTGTCTATTCGGATCTCCATAAGAATAAGGCATGGCTGTCTTAGTAGTGGCCATTGAATTTTGAACTTGTTGAGTTGGTTGTGGTTGGGGTGGAGGAGGTGGGTTAAAGTGTAAAAATCCTCAGTTAGGTTTGTGGAAGTTTTGCATGTTGTTGTGGTTTGGATTGTTATGTTCAACTTTATCAACTCGGCTAGAAGTGGATTTTAACTCACGACTTGAAACCGAATTTTGATAATCACATAAGGTTGTGCATAAATGCATGAATGAATGGAATTTCATCATGGTAAGTTTATCTTAAAGAGTGGTGTGCAAATTCTCAATAAACATCTTCTGCAGATGCACATCTGGAATTTTTACATCAACTTGAGCATATAAGGATTGATAATGAGAGATGAAATCTGTCACTTTTTCATCCGTGTTTTTTCTACATCTCATAAGGTCAACCGTTGTCTTTTTAGGTGTCATGTGCACTTGAAAGTGACTAATGAAAGCTTCCACCAATTCATTACATGAATGAATGGAATGATTGGGCAAGTTGGAAAACCATTCTAAAGTAGTATCTTTCAAAGTCCTTGGAAAAAGTTTTTCCAAAAGTTTATCATCAACGACAAAGTCACTACACAAAGCGGTATAAGCATTGAAATGGTTGATAGGATCTTCTTTTCCTCCATTTTTATCAAACCTCGACATTTCTATCCCTTGTGGCGTCAAGGTAAGTAAGATTTCTAATGATAAGGGGATGTTGCAGACAAGATATATGGGTGGAGTGGCTTGAGTTTGACTAATAGTGGAAAGTTGGTGTTGCATGGATGAAACAGTGTTGAGGAGTTGTGTAATAAAAGGATCAGGATAAGTAGGTTGAGATGGAAGGGAAAATGGTGGAGTGTAAGTGATGTTAGGGGAGGTGAAAGCAATGCTAGGGGGTGTGAAAGTGGTGGAAGGGACTTGCGATGCCACAAAATAAATAGAAATGCTAGTGGAAATTGGGAAAGAAGTAGCCACATAATTAGGTTGATGCATAGTTGTGTGGACTTGCAGATTGGTGTAAGTCGGTATGGAAGCTATAGTTGAAGGAGGTGGAAGTTTAGGTGCTCCTTGGCTTACAAGAATGTTTACAGATTGGGTATTTGAAGAAGCATGTTTATTTTAAATCTCGACAACGTGTTTCAACACTTGCAAGCCATCATCACTCTCAATTAAGTGATGAAGGTTCTCAATAGAAGGTATAGCAGTGGTGGAAATATTTTCAAGTGACAAGTCTTATTGTAAATGTGCAAAATCCTCATGAATGTTAATGACCTTGTCTTGTGGGAGGGATTTGTTTTGATTGTAAACATGCATAGGATGGAAAGGTGAAGGCATGTAAGTGGTATTGTTAGGGCCTAATGCATCATTTTCCATAATAGGAGTAGGATCTCATGAGATCCTAAGGTCCACAATGAAAGTGCTATCGTAGGATGCCATGAGTCTAGAACTTCATCTCACTAAAGTATTATCAACAGGGCACCAAACACTCATACAAGTACCACAAAGGAAGGGTGAATGGAAATGCAAGCTAATCTAAGAATTTGAAATGAAAATAACATAAAATATGGTAATTGTAATAGATATGCAAAGGAAAAAAACAAAAATGCAAGAAAATACTAGAAAAAATACAGAACTACTGTCTATAAAGTGCAGAGGGACTGATTCACCCTAGGTGGCGAATGAGTCCTAGGATGCAGTTTTTTTGTGTTTTTCAGAAGTTTTGAGAATGATTTAAATGGTCTATAGAATGAAAGTACAGATGCAAAATGCAAATTTTTAGTTTTTTCAATGAATTTGAATGCAAAAATGAAAATGAAATGAATGTTTCACTAATGCAAAATGGAAAATCCTAAAATGCAATAACAAATCAATGTCCTAATTAAATGCTAATGCAAATGAAAACTAGGATGCAAGATGTGAAATGAAATTAGAAGTTTTAAAGTATTCAAAAGTCAGGTTCACCAAAATGTGACATAGATTTTGGGACCCTGGATGCTTGCTCTCTTCCTAAGATTTTTCACCTAGAAAGAGAGAGATTTAGGTCCCAAAATGCTTAAGTAACACTCAAATTAGAATGTGTGCTATATGATATGATGTAAATGAACTTAACTAAATACAATTGAATAATTAAAATGATCTAAAATGAATGCACAAGTGCAATTTAAGCTATGTTTGAAAACACATTGTGATATACAAAAATGAAGAAAATGGAAGAAATATGCAGAACAAAAGGAGAAGGATGAAATATGAGTGCACTTGGATGAAATATGAGTTGTCTGGAATGTATAGAATGCTGATGAATTTTACTGGTTTTTCACAGTGGGACTCATTCGCCCAAGGTGGCGAATCAATCCTACTAATCAGAAAGTGTCGAGAACTAATTTCTGATAGTCGGGTTTTGAGATTTGACAAAATACAGATTTTTTAGACTCTAGGTGAGATTCATTTGCCAAGGGAAGAAAATTAGTCCACTCCTAGATTTTTGGAAAATCAGATAGCAACACCAGATTTGGGAATGTCTGAATGTCGGGTTGCTAGAGTCAGTTCTGCAGGAAATGGACATAAAACACTCAATAAGCTTGAAATAGTGATATGTTGACTTGAAGAGCCTAGTTGACTTGATTTCCACTTTTGAACACCTTTAGACCTGTCAAATCTGCAAAAAAAAGGCCGCAAAGACACATGCAAAGGGGAAAAATGTTGGAGGGTTAGAAAATAGGGGTTTTCCTTGGTCAAACCCCACTTTGGTAATCAAACCCAATAGAAATAAATGAAATGCAAAGGAAATGATGAATGAGCAACATGCAAATGCTATTAACTCACCAAATACTTAATCTTGTAAGTTTGAAGTAATGTCAATGGATGCTTCAAAGTTCTTCAATAGTTGCTTCAATTGATGATGTAGAATGCTTGAATGCTTGAGTGAATAGGTGAATAAGTGAACTTGATGGATTGGGATTAAAATGATATGAAAAACACTTATTTATACAATTCTTGTGCCTTACTATCCATTCATACCTCATCACAGGCCGACATCAAGTAATTTTGAAAAAAATCCTGAAAGGAAATTTGAAATGTTTTGAATTTGGGGCTAAGGGGGACTCATTCGCCACCCATGGTGAATGGGTCCCAGCTAGGACCTAAAAACAAGTGTCATAAATAATGTTGTGTTTAATGTTGTTTATCAAGATAATATGCAAAAATACACTTAATATAAGCATATGAGGGAATAAAGAGATAAAATAAGGCATGGGAAAGGTGTAAATAAGGAGACTGTGCCTAGAAAAGTGTGAAGGCTTGTTACAAGACTTTACAACACTTCAATATAGGGCTTGTTGATGTGTAAAAAGGTGATTTTTATGTTAAATATATTAAATAGAGTCTAGAAGAATGTAGAAATGTCTTACAACAATTCACAACACCTTCACAAGACATCGTTCTTTGAGTTTTAGTACCTAAATAAGCATGTTCAAGCCATGATACATCATAAAATTAGAGAAACACAGATCCAACACCATGAAACAATATCTAAAAGGCCATGAAAATGACAAGGGGCCATTTTTCTATGGCACACTTTGTATTGGTTGGGCCAACATTACTTTATAAGATCAATTTAGTATTAATGTAAACACAACAGATAAATGAATGAACACAGATATAGGGGAAAAAATTTATTCTTATTAAATAATGTCAGATTCATTATGTAAAGGATCAAGATCCTACAAGTTGGACGCAACCAAGAATGCTTGTATAAATCGTAACCAATACAAAGATACCCACAAGAGTTCACTCCAACTCAATAAATGAAACCTTGCATCAATTCGATATAAGGGGGAAAAAGATGCCTCACCAAGACTCGACACCAAAATGCTTTTACAAATTACACTTGAGAATAAACAAACCACACAATAGCTTTACACAGTAATTCACCTTACTCATCTCCTTCAAACCGAATAATGCAACACCTTTTAAAGTCAAAGAATCCAAGATACATGCATGAATAGGTCTGTGACTCAGTCAAGGAACACACATATTCAAGCTCTCCATAAAATACAAAGATCCATTAACTTGCAATGAGTCATAACCCTTTCATCGGCCATGGACTCCAATATGGAATGCTTCTCATGGACTAGGAAACTTAGGCTCATTATGAATCAAATAAAGTTAGAACATGTACTTGACATGCAATCAAGATTATACCCCCAATGATGGATTGGAGCACGCAAGCTCAAGTGAAAATCAAGCCACGTAGTGCAACAAGAGTCTGGTTCGCATCCATAACTTGTACCATCTTGACTAGGTCATTGCGCATCCAACAACTCGGACAATGTTGCACACAACTCGGGTCAAAGATTAGCAAAATGGGTTATGTTTCTTTCTAAGTTTGACATAAAGTTCATTACTTAGAAGTCAATAAAGGGTAAAGCAGTTGCAGATCAATGGGAAGTTGCTCCCTCCTCTCATTCCTTTTCATGGTTTGATTTGTTTCTTGATGAAAATATTTTTGTAATTGATCATGATCTCAAATGGAAGATGTATTTCGATGGGTCAAGGTGTCAAACTGGTTCTGGAGTTGGTGTTGTTATGATATCTCCCAAAGGTAAACTGGTTTGTCTATCCTTTCGACTAGATTTTCCCTATACCAATAACATCACCGAGTACGAAGCACTTATTGTTGGCTTATGTGCCATAATCATGCTGGGAGTAAAATTCATTTGTATTCTAAGTGATTCTAAACTTATAGTGAACTAGATAATGAGAACCTATCAAGCTAAGAAAAGTAAGTTGTCCTGATATCGAGATATTGCATTTTCCTTTCTTAAATAGTTCTCCTCTTTCACAATAGACAGTGTCCCTAGGAGAGAAAATAGACATGTTGATGCCATGGTGAGCACTGCTTCCTTGGTACCTTTAGAAGAAGACATTAAAGAATACCACTTGGTGGTTCAAGTACTACGGACCCCTACAGTTCTCGACCAACCCGAAGCCAAGTCCCTTGTGTGTTTCCATGTGGACTCTGGAGAATGGTTTTATAATATCTATAATTACCCAAAGGTTGGAAAATTTCTAGATGATGTGACAAAGAACCATCACACTCGTATAAGAAAGCTTTCAGCATGTTATGTTATTCTATCTAGTGTCCTTTATTAGAAAGCCTATAATGGATTGCTTCTCAAATGTTTCACTAAAACAAAAATACCCCTTTCCCTTAAGGAATCCCATTCGAGCTCTGGGGGTGGACATTTTGGTGGTAGATCCCCAACAAGAAGACTGATACACATGGGGTACTATTGGAAAATGATGGAACAAGATTCCTTCAATTTTGTTAAGAAATGTCTTGAATGTCAACAACACAGTCATCTTATTCATGCACTTGCCCAAGAATTACAAAATAAAAATTCTCCTTGGCCGTCCACAAAATGGGGGTTGGATATTATTGGAAAAATATCACCTCCTTCTTCCAAGGGACATACCTTTATCATTACTGCTATGAATTACTTCATGAAATGGGTTAAAGGTATTCCACTTTGATCTATGAATGTTGAGGCTATCTGTAGTTTCCTCTTGAAAAACATCATTTCTTGGTTTGGATTGCCCGCTATGCTTTTTTTTGACAATGGTACACCATTCAAGAACAAGGAAGTGAGGTAGTTCCTCGAGAAATATCATATTCAGTACAGGTTTCCCTTAAAAGGTTAATTGATGATGAAAACTACTGCTTGAATCGTTTGCATCAGCTAGAGATGCTTGATGAGGATTGTTTATGGTCCCTTACACATCTTAAAGC
Organism: Sequoia sempervirens; assembly: GCA_007258455.2. Classification (NCBI taxonomy): domain Eukaryota; kingdom Viridiplantae; phylum Streptophyta; class Pinopsida; order Cupressales; family Cupressaceae; genus Sequoia; species Sequoia sempervirens. Next base: position 481,713,984 of record VDFB02270651.1, on the reverse strand, counting down.
TTATCAATGGTGGTTATCTAGGCAATATAATCAAAGCATGCTTCCTAGGACCTTTAAAATAGAAGATCTGGTTCTCTGTGAAAACTAGAGAAATGTAAATGCACCGCCTAATCAGAGAGGAAAAATCAATCCTAATTGGTTAGGCCCTTAGATTGTGATCTCCGTATATGTTTCGAGTGCTTTTGGATTATCATTTATGGATGGAACGCCTTTAAAAGAGCCTGTTAATGAGATGTATCTTCGTCGATACTACGTGTAGTGTTCTATGTGTAATCTGTGTGGTGTTCTCTCTATAGAAGGGAAATAGCACTACATATGTTGACATTATTCATTAACACACTATGAATTTTTTTATGTTATAATGTGACCGCGTGTGTGTGTGTGTGTCCATGCATCACATTACATCTTTTAAAGATGATTAGATCATCATAATTTAATAACATACAACCATGTATGTTTATTAAATCATGATTAACATCTAATATAAGTGTACATCCATATGAGCATATAACATCCATAGCATAAACATACATGAACAATAATGAGCATACATATCCAAATGAACAAGGCCATGAGATTAGAATCAATGTATGCATATATATATATATACCCATGTATGTGTCAATGTCATGTACATGTATTGGGCCACTACTATAAAAAAATGAGTGGATTCTAAATATATGTCTACACAAAAGATCTACAAGTATATATGTATGTATGTGTCTCGCTACAAAAATGATATACAAAAATTGATGATGAGCCTCTAATCACTGTGGTACATGGCTCCCAGATCCCTCTAGCTCTGGTGGATGCTCTAGAACCTTGGGAGGGGCTAAACGGTGGTCATGGAGCGTGATTGGTGTGAGAGTGATATTGAAAAAGCTGCCCACATCCCTCTGATCTATCCCTATAAGGAAGAGATGGTCAGCTTTCCTGCCTCAAGTCATCCTGTAGTCATTGAACATCTGTCGAGATCATAGTTGTCGGCTACCTGTCAAGGTCATTGAGATGACTTTGGAGAGCGTCATGCACCTACTCAGCAACATCAGCTCTCCTCATTGCCGCATCTCGCTTAGTGAGTGTCATCCATAGCTCCTCTAACAGCTGATCACGCTATCCTCAAATAGTCATCAGCTTCGTAGTAAGTTGGACAATCTCCACGCTCCGCTCCTTGTAAGCGGTCCTCAATCGCACAACTAGCTCAAAATTGGGGGCATGTCATCCCATAAACGCTAGTCAGTAAGCCTCAAGGACCAACCCTTGGATTGGAACATTGGGGGCGACCTCTGAAATACACTGAGTAATAAGCCCAACCCATCCATGCGCATCCTCTATAAACACAAAGAAAGAAAGATGTATCAATATCACATGGCATGTATATAAATATATCATAAATAGAAAAATAAAAGCATAGAAACATAAACAAAATATCCTATATACTTGGGTCCCTTGGCTACCATGTTGGGTCAGGGTGAGGGTCGGTATTAGGACCTGCGCCATCGACATTGGTGGCTACTCCCGATGATGCTAGAGCCGCCACTGCTGCTATAGTGGAAGCTGGTGGTGCCAAAGAGACGTGGGTTGTTGGTGGGGGATTTGACCTCCTCCACTGCCTTAGCCTTGGTCGTGTCACCTCCTCGTCGACCTAATGTTGACCTCTCTGCCTGTCCTATAGTTGTTGGGGTGGCAAGCTCCCTTGTGGACCAAGACCCCTTCTTAGGGTGCCTTCGCCAAACACAGGAGCAGGACGATGCCTCTCCCACCACCATTCAAAATCTGTAACCACTTCCACATTATATGTTGCCACTAAGGGCAGCTAATCATGATCAAACTCACCATCATCTACGGGGACAATATCAGTAATGGTAGGGTAAGGTCGATCCCCCACCCTCACTACATTCATGTAGACCCTAGTATAAGTGGGCACATCTGCTAGTATAGCCACCATGCTACTGCATGAACCAACTCTGGTAATAAGGTACTATAATGTAATCTTAGCAGTAGATCAAAAAATGGTCCCGCTATAGGTTCCTCAAGTATCTGCTATCGTCCACCCATCTAAAAAATTGGTGGGGTCTCCATCAAACCCCATTCACAATAAGAGTGTCAAAATGTAAGTGCCAAAACTATAGGTCTCTAAACCTCCACTGGCTTGTCATGTCATACTAGTGGGCCATGGGAACATGATATGGCTGTCGTTGGAGAAAACCGACTGGCTGGGTGCACATGATGTGGGCGAAGGCCCACACCTACAAAAGTGTGCACATTTTGAGGCTACGGTACTCATAATGCACATACTGGCCAAGCTCCTAGTAGAGGTGTGCTAGCATGCTGCAACCCCAAGAAAAAATAGTCCTATGCTCTACCATCTCCCTAATAGCATGGACGAGGAACTTATGTAGGTATGATCTTTGCACGTTAATCATGATCCAAAAGGAAATAGTCAAGACCATGAATCAACGGAGCAATTGTGCAGTGGTCCTCACATGGTCATACCAGTGCATATAGATATGACCCATGCCATCGCCACCATCAGTCCTCACTATGCAGTAGAGGACACTGTCCCTCCACTCCCGTGTCGATCATGTATCATCGAGAGCTAGCCACTGTCTGTGGATGGGTAGCTTGAGGATTTGATAAACATCCTTGAGTGTGATGGTCATCTCTCGATAGGCCAGCTGGAAAGATGACATAGTGGCATCCCACCACTCCATAAGGGCTATCAACATCCTCTCATGGTACCTCATCTTTGGCATGGTAAGCACATGCCAGAGACTAACTCGTTGTAGATGAGTGACCTCATCCTCTGATAGACGGTCCCTCTGCTCACAAACAAGTTGGAATACTCACCCTCCCAGATGCTCTCGAATCTCTAGGTACTCTTGTAAGAAGTTAAAAAATATGAGTCAGAACATCAAAATTTTGCATGAAAACAAAAAATTAAATAAGACTTATGTGTGCCACGTAGACATCTGCACACCACACATGCATCCCTGACCACCATGGCCACCTCAAAGATGACAGTGCATCTTCAAGATGACAGCATGGAGTTAGAACCCCAGTGCTCATCACAGATGACAATAAGGATGTTAGACGTAGGCCTAGAAATAAGATGCCTGCGCATCTTGTTGATAGAAAATATACTAAAAATAAGCTAAAAATCATGAAAAATGAGGCTTAGAGACCTACTTGGTCCACCTCACGGCCCTCGGCGATGTCCTAGAATAGCTGCTCCAACCTCGATGCCTCATACTCTCTCTTTCTCACCATTTTGCTGACTCTTCTCTCACAAAAGTCAATAATTTGGTCATAGTGAATAGTGAAAATGACCCTTCTAGGGGCCCACCTAGGTATATATAGGCCCCTCAGGGCCCATTTTTCTTAGAGATTGTGGCTCCATGATTTCTCCTAAATTTTCCCCACCAGGCAAGGGGAAAACTTAGGAGGGGGCATTAGGTCATCTCTAGATCATATTTTTCTTCCGGATTGATGAATTTATTCTTGATCATTCCTCTCTCTGTAGTAGGTTTCTTCTGATTTTTTTAAGTTGAGTCAAAATTTGAGTTTTGTAGGTTAACACTTTGAACAATTTTTCATGACCGTTATGATGCTGTTTGTTGAGCTGGAATGTTGGGGGAACCTTTAGTACCTATTAGCTCAACTTTGATGGCCACTATGGTCTCTCTCTATTGGCATGCAAATCTTTAAAGTTTAAAATTTAAATGAAATTTTTCTTTTCTACTTTAGTGAGGCTGATTTTTTAAAAATTGAGCCCACTAAAGTGTGGGAAAAATGTAATATCACTGAATTGTACCTAGGGGAAATTCCACATTTTGGCATCTTTACCTAGCATTTATGATGCCTTGGAACATTAATGGCAAAATCCCATGGGTCAAAATTTCGCAATTTTGACACCATGCAGACTTGTGGTTGAGCAACAAAAGCCTGGTGACACATTTCCCAAGAATATAGGATCTGGATGCATGTACGACATGTGAAGGTATTCACGGCGCGCTAGTGTCTTGTTAGTTTCCTGAGTCAAAAATGTGGAATTTGGAATACTAACCCTTGAGACACATGTTCTAGTGGTTACATTATGAAAGTAACGACTCTTTGTTTCCCTTGCAAGCATTAAAAAACCCTTTTTTTTCTCTCATTTGGGGGTTGGAAGACATCACTCAAGCTTTCTTATTACTTGCTCCAATTCAGAGTTCTCTTCACTTTTGATAGCAGTGCTATCACAAGCGAAGCTATGCCATACTGAGGTCCTCCCAACAGTAGTAGTAGCTCTCAAGCAAGAACTCAATGGTGCATTCATGTGCTTTAGAGAGGGTCTAGGCCCGTGGGTAACAGTCTCTCTCTCTTTCACTTTCCTTTCATATTTGTTCACTTACTATATTATGGTGTGAGTTCTACTCCTAAGTAGGTTTTACTTTCACCACACACTCCTTGTGGTGCGGGTTCTCTTGAGTAGGTTTTGCTTTCACCACATTCTTTGCTTACTTCTTTTACATTCCTTTCCAACTTGTCTTTCCATGGAAGTGGGAACACCAAAATGGGGGTCTAATTGAGGTAGGCCCCTATACAGCCACCCAAAAATTTTCTCCTTGTTCTTTTGTGTGTGGGTCACGAAAAGGACCTTGGAGTGAAGATTTGGTCATCTAGAGAAAGGTAAGCTTTCTCCAAGCATCCTTATGTTCATTTCAATTTTTCACCTAAAGGGAGAGAAATGAATCCAAAATGCTAATGTCTACACTCAATATTAATGTAAAATGGATGCAATATGCCTAAATGCAATGTCTAAATGCAACAAACTGAAAAAGAAATATGATTATTAATGCTAAACCTAAGAAATGAAAAGTGTTGGAAAACAAAGTGATGTATGTAAACACACCTAAGAATGCAAGTAAACAATAAAAAAATTAAACAAGACTGGAGAGGTGCACCTGGAATCTGAAATCTAATGTATATGGCCTCTGGAATACTATAGAGTTAACTGGAAATGTTGAATGGGACACTTACACCAAGCTGGGTGACTTAGTTCAGTTTTGGGGAAAATCTACCAGAACAGTAATTTGCCAAATGGGTACTTAGAAATGTAGAACTCAATTTTCAAGCCTGGCAGTGGGACCAATTTCCCATAGATAGCAACTTAGTACACCTGGGAATTTTGGGGATGGATTTTGTAGCTTTTGGTCTACACTTCCTTTTCTGATAGGTGTCTAGTTCAGATTCTACAAAAAACAAGCTGAAATGGATCTCCAAGCTTCAATTAGAGATTTGTTGACTTTTATGGATTGTTGACCACTTTTTGACACCAAACTCTTTGATAAATCTACATACAAGACTTGCAAACACACATGCAAAGAGGAGAAAAAGGGTTAAGGGTTAAAGTATAGGGGTTTTCCTTGGTCAAACCCCAATTTGGTAATCAAACCCTATGTAATGAAATGAAATGAAGATAGAATGATGAATAAACAACATGCAATGTCATAAACTCACCAAACCCTTGATGTAGAAATATGAAGATATGCAATGAAATGCTCCAATGGATGACTTGATGATGCTTAGAGTGCTTGAATGCTTGATAATTGCTTGGATGATTAAGTGAATGAATAATTGAATGTTGGATGAATTAGTTCTTAGGAGATTGTACGAGATGAAAAATTAGGGGAAAACCCTTTATTTATACTTTATTTTACTAAATTTCTTGAAAATAACACATCATAGGCTGACCTCAAGGATAAGAGAATAAAATCCTTCTAGAAAATTGAAATTATTTTTATTTTTGTGCCTAGTGAGACTAAGTCACCCCAAGTGGTGACTTGGTCCCACCAGGGCAATTTTAGTGGGTTTTGGAAATTAAATTGCATTAAATAATGTTTAACCAGAATATTCTAAAAAATACACTTAAGTAGGGCCGAAAAGTGTATTAATGGGTCATTTAAACATAAGAAAAGGTTGAATTAGTGATGACAAGTCTAGAAAAGCATGAGAATTTGTTACAACTATTTACAACACTTTGAAATAAGACTTGGTAAGTGATAAAAAAGGGGTTATTTAGGTGAATTATAATGAAAGGGTCCTAGAAAATTATGAAAGTGGGTTTCAACACTTCACAACACTTTTACAAGACATCCTAGAAGCCTTAATGATTTTCAAGGGTCCAAGACCTAATGTGAATGTGTTGGCCACATTACAACATTAAATCTAGGAAAAATCAAGCCAAATTCCATAAGAGAGACGCAAGTGAGTGTAAAAATGTGCAACTATACATTTTTTGGTGACACATTAAGCCCCCACTTTAGTGAGAGGATGAACTCGCTTCAAATTGACACTAAAGTAGCCCAACATGGACATCGAGAAGGATCCAAATGCACTCATGCTGGTAAGATGAGATGACAGTAATTTTGAGGGATGATCAAGGCCCCAGGATCAAGATCCCATAGCAAACCAAACATAAACACAAAGGAACACATGAGAATGATGAAAAAGAATGAAAGAAAGCTTCGATCATTTTTTCTAGCCCATTGTGGATTAGATCTAAACTGTATGTCTGGAAAAAAAATGTGTACTCACTTTGGGGTGATGAAACTCATGGCTGTCCACCAGTTGAGAAGGCCCAATAAGTGAGAAACATACACGCATGGCTGGTATGCACTCACACACAAGCAGGTGGCTATGGGGAAAATTCATGCCTCAGAATGGGCTTCCGACTCAAGCATACCAAAGTTATACCACCTGATAACTTTAATAAGGAACCACAAAGGAAAATGTCGTTTCGTGCTTCATGAGACAAGAAAAGCTCCGTATGCTTAGAACTCATGAAAAAATATGATGGCACCACAAGAATGCAAGTTGTGTTATGAAAGGTGGCCATATAAATGCAAAATGCAACATGCAAAAGATGTTCAAAGGAGTCTTGTCTGGTTCATGCGAGGTCTTTAACTTGGGGACATTGTGTCTAAGGTCTCCAAGAGAGGGTCGATCAAAGAATAGAAAAGTCACAACTTAGGGGATGCAATGCATTGCATCAGGCCACCAAGAGGAATGTAATATGATGTGATAGATCACGCTCATGAAAGACATCACACCCAATGTCATCCACAAAGTGACAAACACATTGTATAAAGTAATAAGGGTGCACTAAGAACTTAGAAAAAGAAAAAAGGAAAAATGAATTATGGAAATGTATTCCCCCACTTTAAAGGAATTTCTAAACATCATTCGATGAGCAATTCCTTTAAAGTAGGAGATGAAAAATGCAAACAAGAAAGAAGACATGAGAGCCAACATGGAAAGACCCTATTCCAAGTCATATGGTTCTGAGTAAGTTTGCATCATGCAAATGAGAAAGGAATAAAAGAAAGAGGGGTTTCCCCCCAAAATGAAAGCACCAAACACATAAGGGATCTATGGATTTGGGGTCAATATGTTCTTTTCTACAAATTTCGTAAAGAGCTCAGGATTGTCATCATTCCCCACATACACATAGAAATGGAAGAATGGCACAAAGAGAGTGAAAAAAAAGAAAAAGAAAGCTCCATTTGGGTCAACATGGAAGAGACATAGAATGTCTCGACGCTTTGCATCATCCCCAAAAGGAAAACATAAGAAAAATGAAAGCAAAAGAAGTGAAAGAAAAGGAAAAACTTTTGGGTCAACATGAGAGAGACATTTCGATCTCAATGCCTTGCGTCATCCCCAAATGGAAAAAAAAAAGTGAAAAAGAAAATAGAAAGACCTTTTGTGTCACCTTTTGGGTCAACATGGAAGAGACATAGGGCATCTCAATGCTTTGTGTCATCCCCAAAAGGAAAACACAGAACAAAAGCAAAAAAGAAAATGGAAATACCTTTTGGGTCAACATGGAAGAGACATAGGGTGTCTTAACTCTTTTCATCATCCCTAAAAGGAAAACACAAAACAAAAGAGAAAAACAAAAGCAATGTATGACATATAGAATAATGAAGGTATAAAGAGAAGAATGTCAAAAAGAGAGGAGAACATCAAACGTCACGTTACAGGGGAGCATGATACATACATACAAACTCAAAAGAAAAAGAAAATAGAATGCAAAAGACTAGTAAGGTAGATGCGAGTGAACCGATGAGAAAGTCATCCGCCTCCTAGTCATGTTTAGGATATATTCCAAGGGCGGTTGACTAGCCAAAGGGACAAGTGAAAGTGTTGAACTAGGGGAAGTACTAGGTTCTACAGTTGTTCTAGGAGATTTTTCATTTAAGCTCATGGAAGAGGAAAATAATGTATTCAGATCATTATGTATCTCTTCATATATTTAAGTGATCTCATCATCATCATCTAGATTAATCACAACTAGAGGACATACAATAATGTCCAATCACAGGTGTATTATGAGTTGTGGTTGTTGTATTGGACCATTTTGTTGTGATAGGTGAATGATATATTTTAAGGTTGGATGGAATGTTATGTCTCTTTGCTCAATTAAGGTCTTTCAACTAATGGAAAGAGGTAGATCCCACACCCAAAATCTTAGTGGTTCACTCAAACTAAGATATGTATGATGGAATTGTTTAAATGTAATGATATAAATGCAACTAATTTATAAAATTGATTGATTAAGAATGTAAAACTATTGAAATGCAACTTGTTTGAAAATACATTGTGTAATGCAAAAACACCTAGAAATGTGAACAAAACTGAACAAAAATGGAAGAAACTGAAAGTGTGCACCTGAGATATGGATGGAGACAAGAAATGGCTTCTAGAATGTCATTGATGCTGATTTTTAGGCCTAGTGGGACTCATTCGCCATTCTGGGTGAATTAGTCCCAGTTCTGTGAAACTGTTCTTGAACCCATTTAAGACAAAAGGGTATCCAAAAATGCATAAAACACAAAACAGACCTGGAAGTGGGAATCATTCACCACACATGGAGAATGTGTCCAATTTTGAATTTCTAAATATTCAAAGGTGGAAATAGGAGCCTTCAGTTTTCACTTTTTGCTTCTTAAGGTGTTTGGTTTTGAAACTATCAGATTCAGGTCTAAAAGTGACTTTTTGTGGGTATTTTGACTTTTCTGATTAAGAAATGATTTGAAAATATTTGTAATGCAATCTTCAATGTTTTCTAAGTCTCCAAGATGCCTAAATCTGCAAACACACAAGAAGAGAAGAAGAAATGTTGGATGTTAGGGAATGGGGGTTTTCCTTGGTCAAACCCTTTTTAGGTAATTAAACCAAAATGATGAAAGAAGGTAATAAAGCATGAAACAATGAAATCAATATATTTCCATGATGTTTGGTCTTGAAATTCTACAACAAAACATGAAGAATTTGTCCTTGAATGTCTTAGGAAGCTAACATGATGACTTGCAATGATGAAGCCCTAACTTGCTTGACTTGAGATGGAAGAATGATGGATGAATAATGGTTCTGATTTAGGGTTTAGAGAGCTGATTTTATAGGAAATTCACTTTATCAGCCTATAAATTAGATCCCTAAGGCTGACACGTAAAAATAATAAAATTAAATTTTAGTTTCTCTTGCTCAAAGGTCAAAATTGACCCAAATGGGACTCATTCGCCACCTTGGGTGATCCAGTCCCACCTGGCAGGGACTCATTCACCACAGGTGGTGAATCAGTCCCAGTGGGGCCCATTTGATAGCTAGGTTCTTAGAAGATAAGAAAATAAGGTCTATATGATGTCTATGCTGGTTATTTCATCAAATATTGCCTCAAGATGCATAATATGGGGTAATAGGGGCCTATTAATGATGATGTGCAGGTCAATTAGGGATTGGGACACAAAATTTAATGTGAAAGTGTGATTAAATACACCTTAAAACACTAAAATGTGGTCCACTCAGCCTAGAAAGGCACAAGAACCAATTATGAATGTGTAAAACACATTACAACACTTGGTTAAAGTTAAGTTTATTTCAAAAACCTTCTAGATTGATGTGATAATGCATTTAAATACATTTTATAATATTGAACTAGGGAAAGATGGGTTTATTAAGTCTAGAAATCTATGAAAGTCTTTTATAACACTTTACAACACCTTTACAAGACATCATTAAATGGATTTGAAATAATCCAAGACCTAGTGTGGATGTGAAAATCACCTCACAACACCAAATCAAGGCCTTGTTAAGTACAATTTATCATCAATTATTCCCATGCCAAGCAAGTTTCATTTTTTCTATGGTACATTTAGCCCCTAGTTTAGTGAGAGGATAAACTTGCTTCAATCTCACACTAAAGCAGACATTCAAGAGAAATTAGAGTGTACAGGTGCAAATGAAAAAGAATGAAAATGATCAAGAAGGTGGTCAAGCCCCCAAGATCCAAGATCCTAAGTCAAACCATCAAGATACATAATCATGCAATGGCAGGAACTAGGAAGAAGAGAAATTATGAAAAGGTGGATCAAGCTTCAATCATTTGTCAAGCTCGTCATGGATCAGATCTAGGCTATTTGTGTGAAAAGATATACTCACTCTAAGGCGATGAAACTCTTTTTGGTCTGCCGGGTGAGAAGGCCCAAAAGGTGAGAAACATACCCTAGTTGGTATGTACTCACAAACACATAGGTGGCTATGGGGAAAGCCATGATGCTGAATGGGCTTCCCACTCAACCATATCAAAGTTATACCTCCGGATAACATTAATAAGGCACCACAAAGGAAAGTGGTTTTTGAGCTCTACGAGGTAAGAAAAAATTTGTATACTTGACACTCATAGACATTGTTAATGCAGAATAGTGTAAGGATTGTTCAAAGGGATTTTTCTTTGTTCATGCAATGTATCATCTTAGGGAACATCATGCTTAATGTCTCCAAGAGAGGAAAAGTGCAAATGGTCTCATCTTGTTTCCAAGAGAGGACAAGTGCAAGGTCTCATCTTGGGGAACATTGTGCCAAATGTGTCCAAGAGATGGAATGGCAAGAAAAAGAAAATAACACAATGAAATGTGAGTGGTGATGTATTCCCCCCACTTTAAATCCATTGCGAGCACCAGTACTGTGAGCAATTGCTTTAAAGTAGAAGGAGACACGAGATCTTACTAAAAAATCCCTATGCCAAGTCATATGTTTCTGATAAGCTACATCATGAAAAAGGTAGTATGTCACATGCGAGCCAACTTAAGGCACATCATTGACATCTCAAGCTTGTTCTTATATATTCATGAAAGGTGAACAACTAGCCAAAGGACAAAATGACAAGTGACATACGAGGATAAGGCTACATAACCCCTTTCCCCCACTGAGTGTAGGACAAGGGTGAGCTGAAATGATTAATGAAATGCATGCTAGAGTGAAAATCAGTATCAATTAAAGGAAATAGGTTACCCCACATAGGGAAGCATTGAAAAATCCTTAAGATGTTGGATTATACAACTCAAAGCATTACATTCATTAGTGGAGTGACCATGAACTATATGCTAGGCGCATAATGAAGTCTTGTAAGAGCATTTCTTTTGAGTTCTGGGAGGGAGGGTGATCAAGTGATCTTGGAGGAGTCTTGAAAAGATACCCTCTTGATCAATGGTAGAAGGTGGTCCTATGGTTTTCTTGAAAGAAACATCTTGCGTAGTATGAATTGTCATATCTTCACTAGATGCTTTAGATGATGAGATTTTGTTCTCTCCTTTATAGGAGGGTGTAAAATCTAATGAAGTCAAATTATTAGAGTCTTGTGAGATGACATTGAGATTAAGTGAAGGTGTATTTAGTTGCTGGATGATTTCTAAAGGAGAACAATCAATACCACTAGTGTCTATCAGTTTAGGGTGCTTTACAATTAAGGTTGGATTAGAAGAATGTTGTGTGAGAGTGTTGATGTTGAGGGAAGGTTTGATTACTTCTATCAAAGAACAATAACCAAGACCATGAGTTGTTCCTTGCATGTTAGAATCGATGGGTACATGGATACATTTCTCTTTAGCACCGCATCCTTTTCCACTATAGCCAGGTTGTTTCATAAGTTCATAACCTTTTCCATAAAGCTTTTTCATTGCTTTTGAATCGAGTGGTTGTTCATTGTTGTGTTCGACAAAGGTTGTTGTGTAGTTTGCTTCTTTGTCTAAAGTGGTTGAGGTAGATGCTTTCGAAGGATCATCTAATTTTTCATTTTCCCTATTTGAATCTTTTTGTATGATCTTGTACTCGCCCATGAATTCATGTTTGAAATCCAAAGAACCCCAATCATCGTCTAATAGCTTTGTGTGTTGTTTAAGTTGTTCATTATTTTTTTGTTGTACAAGTTCCATTGGTGTAGTTAATGTTGATGTGTTTAAGGAATTTTATTTGTTTTTCTGAAGTTGTAAGACACTATCAAGTTCAAGATCAGCGTCAAGTGTGTGGATTGTGTTGTTGTAGATGTATCTCATTTTGCGATGAAGAGTGGAAGGCACACCTTTTATTGCATGAATCCATTGTCTGCCTAAGATAAGATTGCATGAAATTTCATAAGGCATAACATGGATTGGTGTATTTAAGGTGGCCACTCGAACGGTAAGAGGCATAATGATTACCCCAAGTGGTTTCTTTTCGACATTGTCGAATCCCTTAATAGAGAAAAAATTAGGTCTATGTTGGTATATGGAGCCTAATCAAACTCGAAGATTAAATTTTCTCTACTTTTATTGACGCAATTTCTACCCAAATTATTTAATGGGGGTTTGGGGGCAGCGTCCCTTGGGAGGTCTAGGGGAAGTTCCCCTGGCACTCTCGCTATCACAATATAGGGAAGGGTCGAGGAGCAGTACCCCTAAAACCTCTCATGATTTTTTATTGTTTTATAAAGGCATTGAGTGTTATTTTCCTATTGGCTGACATAAAAAAAACCTATTTTTTAACTGACACAAGTCTTGATAAAAGGAAAAGGATTAGGGTTTTGGTGGACATTGTATTGTAGCATTTTGCAGTGGTATTGAGTTGCAAGTATTACTGGTTGTAATCGATTCCATTTACTAGATAATAATATTGGACTCTTTGTTGGTGGATGTAGCCCAAGTTTGGGTGAACCATGTTAAATATTGTCTCTCACTATTATTACTCATGTGTTTTTCATTCCTCTATTTAATCTTTATTTGCATTTAATTGATATTTTTCTGCATGCAATTCCTAACAGTCTAATGGTTGATTGATCAATGCCAAGCCTATTCAAAAGGGTCACACTACACACATTAAGGGTTGAAATAGTATCTAGAAGATTTCTCTTTATCCATTTTAGTTTGTATTGCACTATAATCATGAAAGGTTTATTTTTTTTGCATGTACAAAGAGGGGAGTTCACTTTGGTGGAAAACAATGTCAGTGTTTAGTCCTTGAATCATGGTTAGTATATTAGTTCATGGTACATTAGAAGGGATAGGAACTTGTTGTAAGGCTATTTGGACCATGTTGTGATAGTGAGGGGAGGCTTGAATAAGGTCCCACAATGATATCTTAGCAGGAGTATTCTTAAGTTGCTCAACAAGATCATATTCCTTGCGACCTGGAATGAAAGGGTTAGGTGGGATAAGATTAGGAAATCGTAATGGTGTCGGGGTTGGTTGTTGTGGTTTTGGATTATTTATAGTGTTATATGTATGAGAAACGGTATTATGACTTGGTTGCTGCAACATATCATTTTGAGGTGGGTAGAGGGTGAACTCAGGTTTGTGTTGAGTTTGTTTGTGTGAAGGGGGATGAAGGATGAGTTGAGGTTGAATAATATTAATATCCTTTGGTGAATGAGAGTCTACATTGTATTTGAAGGGAATAATATCATTATTGTCAATGTTATCTTTGTCTTGGATCATAATATCCTCCCTAGAAGGAGAGTTCTTAAGAGAACAACAAACCACATGTTTGTGACAATTAAGGTTTAGTTCATCCAAAATAACTTCATTGCAACTAAGGGAGTTATTAATGGTTAAATGTGTTTGATTATTGATAATGGGGAGATTAGGGGAAGCTCTATTCGATTGTTTATTGTTTTTAAGGTCTCATTCTCTTGTTCCATATTATCTACCTTGCTAGGAGAGCTTGTAATATGTTCATCTAAGGTTGAAATTTGCAAAGTAATTGTAATATGTTCATCTAAGGTTGAAATTTGCAAAGTAATTTCATCACAAGTGGGAGAGGCATCAAGAGAAGGACCATGATGATTTCCAAATAGATCTTCCCATAGGATAGGTACATTAGGGAAGGGAGGGGCAATATGTTCGTGATCTTCAATAGATATATCTTCTAACACCAACCGATCCTCTTTGCATTGAGGAGGGATATTAGGAGAAGAACAAGTTGGATTATCATGATTATCGAGACTAGGTAAGGTAATGTCTAGAAACATGTCTATGATCTCATCTTCTTGTTGTGTTGTGTGATCATCATGATTACTTAGTGTGATGTCCTCTTCTTTAGTAATGCTATGTCTAATAGGAGAAGTCAGAGGAGAGAAACAACTTAGATTGTAAAAACTCTCATCAATTGGTTATTCTAACACTACAATCTCTTCTTCTCAAGTGGGAGAGAAAATAGAAGAACAAATGTAATTGTTATACTTATCCAAGGTTTCTTTCACGAAACTAACCTCATCCACAAAAGATGAACTAGGAGAGGGATCTATGATGAATAAAAAGAGAGGGGAAAGGACTTCATTGTCATATGAACTTAACAAAATTCTCTTACAACATGTAATAATATCTAAAGTAGAACATGAAAAATGACACCTATAGAACTTTGTAATGAAAACATGATAGGATGATTATTCTACAAACTTGAAATGTAACTATGTTAAAGCAAACATGCAAAAGAGGAATGCAATTTTTCAGTTTTTAAAGATGACAATTGACTGATTATGATATGTAACAAGATGAGAATGCAAACTTGAAATTTAAACTATGCATGAAATAAGCTAATTTATGCTAGATGTAATGAAATTCATGTTACAGAAACTCAGCCAACTAATACAGTTAGGTAATGGCACCAAAAATGAGTGTAATATAATAGTTTACCATCAATGTTGCTTAGTCCAACATCTCTTAAGCAACCAATAAATCTTTGCATGTATAAGTATGAAAATCAAGATAACTAGTTTGTCAACATGCAAGAAATCCCTTTCAATAATCCTTTCATTTGTGCATATCAAGAAGGGTAGAGGTTATTATGTTTGAGCATGCAAGTACAAACATGAAAGTAAATAAATTTCAATATTAAATTATAACATGATCATCACATAATTCACACCAAAAACAACATCATACTTGACATTTGTGCTCATACAAAAACAATCATAAAGACTTCATGTTAGATTACTGTCAACGTTGATAAGTCCATCTTTTCTTAAAACAAAAGTAATCTTTGAAAGTACTAATTTTCTATCAAGATAACATGACTACTTGCATGGAAGTGAATAAAAGATGCAATAATAAATAAAGAAGGTATAGCTCATGTATGTATGTATATACATATATATGTGTATATTTATGAGTATATATTCTTAAGTAAAGTAACTCCATACCACATTACCTCCTATCTAATTATCATGAGGAAACATTACCTCCTATCTAATTATCATGAGGAAACATGTTTGATAGTTTTTATGAGCAAGCATTACCTTTCTTACATTGAGAAACATAGTCAAAATTATGTCTAGCAATCATTCCATTTCTAGAACAAATCTTCAAAGACATAAAGACATGCATTTGGAAACTTTTCGTTTACACATACATACATACATACATACATACATACATACATACATACATACATACATACATACATACATACATACATACATACATACATATATATATATATATAAGGTTCATAAGCATTCTCTTTTTAGAATGATCCTTCTTAGACATCAAATCATGCAATCCAACATTATCTACATGGATGATGGTTCATAATGCATTATTTTCATGAAATCTATCATTGTGAATTGTATCATAACTACTCATCCATTGCATATAAGGTAGAATTCTACAGCCTTATTCCTTGCTTCAATGAAATCAATCATTCATTATTCAAGTAAAGTAATTATTTGATAAAAAGATCATTATCTTTATCAGAAAACTATTCCTTTTCTTACATGGAATATCAAAATCAACATGAACCAAGGAAACAATTCTATTTTTAGAATGAGTCTACATAGACATTTCTTCAAAAATTCAAGTAGCCAACAATATTTATGTGTATGGAGGTTCATAATGCATGATATAAGCAACCTCCTAATTCAAATTTAATACCTTATAAAATTTAAGAAGAGTGTAAGGTTTACTAACCCAAAGTCTCTCGGCAAATTTATATCTCTCCATCTCTTGAGTCTCCAACTTGAGACATTCCAAATTAACCTTTTCTTGATAAGGTAAACACGATATCTTATAGAATTTTCATCACATAAAATTGTATCACAATAATATTTTAACCCATAACTATTTTGTAGGATGTTGTTTTATGACCACATCTAACCATTCTAAATATGAGCATATATTCATGTTAAAGGTTATATTCATAACTCTTCAAATTTAAATGATGATTCCCTCCATTAAGAATTCCTCAAGTTACCACAAAGGACGAGAGTATCCTCAATAACAAATTATATGGGGGGAGTTGGCCCTTATCTATACATATTTAAATGGTACCTTTTTTAAGGCCCTACTAAATGTCGACACTCCATAGAGGAAGAGGTGCATTATTTGAACATTCTATGAATCTATATGTTCTCATAGATAAAGGTGTGCGAGATAAGTTTACTAACTTAGTAACATATGTATAAGTAGATTTTGTATTCTCCCTTAGCATACCCGATTTTAAGGTATATTTATGACAATCATACAAAAAAATATCAGAATTGTCAGGAATTAGGCCAGACGCCGAGATTCAAAGGAAAGAGATGCGAGCAATGATAGACTGTTTCTCGCTTCCTAGAACAATTTAAACAGGAGGAAAACAACAGTAAGAACTGAGAGATTTTCGGTCAACAAAAATTATAAATCTTACTATTATTACAACCTTCTGCATCGACCCACCTACAGCAGTTTGATCCAAACCCCTCAATAGGCATAACCGGATTTCCTTCAGGAGAGGTCATACACAAGTCATTTTACACATTTATATGGGTGGACAAATATGAAGCGTCTTGATTGGAGTAGGAGGAAGGAACAACATTTGTTTGATAGTTCTCTCAAAAACTAAGCCACACCAGCTCTTAGTTACCGGAGATCCTCCTGCTTCACTACAATGGGGTATAAGATAGGAAGAAATAGAAGCTAAGACACCACACGAAATATGTTGAAGTAAATTTGTTGGGTTTTTTAATTTTATTTTTAATTAGTTTTGAAATTGAACACAAAAAATTGATTTTTTTTAATCTCTTGAAGACATTGTCTTTTTTGTTTGGTTAATCCTGGATGAGCTTATGAGTTAATGTGGGATAAGCTTGGACCAAATTCTTAAGATTTTCATTTTAAACTGGGTCATATAGTCAAATGAAAATTGAGTCCCTATTGGATATTGTCTATGAAATTCGAACAACAACACTCTACTTGTTGGAGGGGTTGCAAGAAAGAATAGGTTTGGGATAAAATAATTAAAATTCAGTCCAAGAATAGATCTTTCATGGGGGAGTTCACATTGCGTAGACTACCTTCTTATGCAATCGAAACTATTACAACTACCAAGTAGTTGAAATATTCCTCACCTCATATCTAATAACTAACTTTAACTCACAAACAATATTTTCATTTAAAAGGCTGAAAAAGACTACAAAATCATGTGTCAAGCTCAAGAATCTTCCTTCCCCCATCTCTAAAAATAAACTTTAACCAGATGGTGTGGGTTCTACTCCTGAGTGGGTATCTCTTTCACCACCTGCTCCTTGTGGTGTGGGTTCTACTCCTGAGTAGGTTTTTCTTTCACCACATGCTTTGCTTACTTCTTTTAAACATTCCTTTCCAACTTGGTTGGCCATGGAGGTGGGAACACCAAAATGGGGGTCTGACTAAGGTAGGCCCCTATAAAACCACCCAAAAAATTTCTCGTCATTTTTTTGTGTGTGGCTCACGAAAAGGAGCTTGGAGTGAAGATCTCATCATCTAGAGAAAGGTAAGCTTTCTCCAAGCATCCTTATGTTCATTTCAATTTCTAGTTTTTGATTAGTTATATTGTTCAACACACCTTATGCCTGAGATTAGAAGTAAAGCTTGTTTCTATCCATTCGAGTTCCTAAGTTTTCTATTGCTTAGGATGCCAGTGCATCCTTTAGATGTCAGCGTGCCGCGCTGGCATCCACAAACTACGTTGGCATCTCTTGGTTGAGAACTCCCTCTTCTGGAACAAAAATTCCTTATTTTTCTCTCTCAAAGTATTTGGCGATTTTTCCTGAAGCATAACTAAATCTTAGTTTCTTGTCATTCCACTAATCCGTTATTCTAAGGTGTATAACTGGTGATCTCTTGAGAAAGGAGAGACCCATGTGCAACAAATCCCTCTTATATCACAGGAAAGAACTAAGAGATTTTTGGTCAATGAAAATTATAAATCTTCCCATTATTAAAACCTTCTACATTGACCCACCTACAATGGTTGATCCAAGCCCCTCAATAGACATAACCGGATTTCCTTTAGGAGAGGCGTCAAGACTAGCTTTTGAGGTCATACACAAGTCATTTTACACATCATGATAATCCAAGACATTTATATGGGTGGACAAATACGAAGCATTTGGATTGGAGTAGAGAGAACAACATTTGTTTGATGTTTCTCTCAAAAACTAAGCCACATCAACTATTAGTTACCGAAGATCCTCCTACTTCACTACAATGGGGTATAAGATAGGAAGAAATAGAAGCTAAGAGACCATGCAAAATATCTTCAAGAGATAGTTTTATGCCCATTCTAAGTAGCCATGATTATCGTAGCTGAGGACACTGATTTTGGGTGTCCAAGGGTTCTCTATCTCTTCTAGGATTTTTCAACTAAAAGGAGAGAAATGGACCTAAAATTCTAATGTCTACACTCAATATTAATGTAAAATGGATGCAATATGCCTAAATGCAATGTCTAAATGCAAAAACTGAAAAAGAGAGATGATTATTAATGCTAAACCTAAGAAATGCAAAGTGTTGGAAAATAAAGTGATGTATGCAAACACACCTAAGAATGCAAGTAAACAATAACAAAATTAAACAATACTAGAGAGGTGCACCTAGAATCTGAAATATTATGCATATGGGTTATGGAATCCTATAGAGTTGATTGGAAATGCTGACTGAGACACTTACACCAAGCTGGGCGACTTAGTCTAGTTTCAGGGAAAATATGTCGGAACACGAATCTGCCAAATGGGTACTTAGAAATGTAAAAATCAAATTTCAAGCCTGGTAGTGGGACCAATTTTCCATAGATGGCAACTTAGTCCACCTTGGAATTTTGGGGCAGGATTCTATAGCTTTCAGTATGCACTTCCTTTTCTGACAGGTGTCGAGTTCAAATTCTGTAGAAAATGAGCTGAAAAGGATCTCCAAGCGTCAATTAGAGCTTTATTGACTTTGATGGATTGTTCCACTTTTTGACACCAAACTCTTTGATAAATCTGCATACAAGACTTGCAAACACACATGCAAAGAGGGGGAAAAGGGTTAAGGGTTAGAGAATAGGGGTTTTCCTTGGTCAAAGCCCAATTTGGTAAACAAACCCTATGAAATGAAATGAAATAAAGATAGAATGGTGAATAAACAATATGTAATGTCAAAAACTCATCAAACCCTTGATGTAGAAGTCTGAAGGTATGCAATGAAGTGCTCCAATGGATGACTGGATGATGCTTAGAGTGCTTGAATGCTTGATAATTTCTTGGATGATTAAGTGAATGAATGCTTGAATGTTCAATGAATTAGGTCTTAGGAGATTGTAGGAGATGAAAAATGAGGGGAAAACCCTTTATTTATACTTTATTTTACTAAACTTCCCAAAAATAACACATCACAGGCCGATCTCAAGGATAAGAGAATACAATCCTGCTAGAAAATTAAAATTATTTTGATTTTTGTGCCGAGTGAGACTAAGTCACCTCAGGTGGCGACTTGGTCCCACTAGGGAAATTTTACTGAGTTTCAAAAATTAAATTTCATTAATTAATGTTTAACAAGAATATTCTAAAAAATACACTTAAGTAGGGTCGGACAGTGTATTAATGGGTCATTTAAACATAAGAAAGGGTTGAATTAGTGATGACAAGTCTAGAAAAGTGTGAGAATTCGTTAGAACTATTTACAACACTTTGAAATAAGACTTGGTAAGTGATAAAAAGGAATTATTTATTATTTAGGTGAATTATAATGAAAGGGTCCTAGAAAAGTGTGAAAGTGGGTTTTTATACTTCACAACACTTTTACAAGACATTCTAGAAGTCTTAAGTATTCTCAAGGGTCCAAGACCTAATGTGAATGTGTTGGCCACAATACAAGATTAAATATAGGAAAAATCAAGCTAAATTCCATAAGAGAGACTCAAGTCAACGTAAAAATGTGCAATTATACATTTTTTGGTGACACATTAAGCCCAAACTTTAGTGAGAGAATGAACTTGCTTCAAAGTCACACTAAAGTATCCCAACATGGACATCGAGAGGGATCCAAATGCACTCATGTTGGTAAGATGAGATAACAATAATTTTGAGGGATGATTAATCCCCCAGGATCAAGATTCCATGGCTAACCAAACATAAACACAAAGGAACACACATGAGAATGATGAAAAATAATGAAAGAAAGCTTCAATCATTTTTTCTAGCTTGTCATGGATTAGATCTATGCTATTTTTCTAGAAAAAGAAATGTGTACTCAATCTGGGGTGACAAAACTCATCGCTATCTATTGTTTGAGAAGGCCCAAAAGGTGAGAAATGTACACTCATGGCTGGTATGCACTCACACACAAGCAAGTAGCTATGGGGTAATGTCATGCCTCGCAATGGGCTTCCCGCTCAACCATACCAAAGTTATACCTCCTGATAACTTTAATAAGGCACCACAAAGGAAAATGTCATTTTGTGCTTCATGAGACAAGAAAAGCTTCATCTGGTTAGAACTCACGAACAAATGCGATGGCACCACAGGCATGCAAGCTGTGTTATAAAAGGTGGCCATATAAATGCAACATGCAAAATATGTTCAAAGGAGTATTTTTTGGTTCATGAGAGGTATTTAACTTAGGCAACATTGTGTCTAATGTCTCCAAGAGAGGACTGATCAAAGAATAGAAAATTCACAACTTAGGGGATGCAATGCGTCACATCAGGCCACCTAGAGGAATGCAATATGCTGAGATAGATCACGCTCGTGAAATACATAACACCCAATGTCATTCACAAATTGACAAACACATCATATAAAGTAACAAGGCTCGACTAAGAACAAAGAAAAAGAAAAATGAAAAATGAATTATGCCAATGTATGCCCCCACTTGAAAGGAATTGCTAAACATCATTCAGTGAGCAATTACTTTAAATTAGGAGATGAAAAATTTAAACAAGAAAGAATACATGAGAGCCAACTTGGAAAGCCCCTATGCCAAGTCATACAGTTCCGAGTAAGGTTGTGTCATGCAAATAAAAAGGGAACAAAAGAAAGAGGGGTTTCCCCAAAATGAAAGCACGAAACACATAAGGGATCTATGGATTTGGGGTCACTATGTTCTTTGTTACAATGTTTTGTAAAGAGCTCAGAACTATCATCATTCCCCAAATACACATAAAAATGGAAGAATGATGCAAAGAGAGCGAAAACAAACAAAAAGAAAGCTCCATTTGGGTCAACATGGAAGATACATAGAATGTCTCGATGCTTTGCATCATCCCCAAAAGGAAAACACAAGAAAAATGAAAGTGAAAGAGGTGAAAGAAAAGGAAAAGCTTTTGGGTCAATATGAGAGACATTTCGGTCTCAATGCCTTGCATCATCCCCAAAAGGAAAACACAAAACAAAAGTGAAAAAGAAAATAGAAAGACCTTTTTTGTCAACATGGAAGAGACATAGCGTGTCTCAACACTTTGCATCATCCCCAAAAGGAAAACACAAAAAATAAATGAAAAAGAAAATGGAAAGAACTTTTGGGTCAACATGGAAGAGACATAGGGTGTCTCAATGCTTTGTGCTATCCAAAAAAGGAAAAGAAAAAAAAAGAAAAAAAAGAAAATGGAAGGACTTTTTGGGTAAACATGGAAGAGACATAGGGCATCTCAATGCTTTGTGCCAGCCCTAAAAGGAAAACACAAAACAAAAGTGAAAAGCAAAAGCAATGTATGACATATACAAGAATGAAGGTACAAATAGAAGAATGTCAAAAAGAGAGGATAACATCAAACATCACATTACGGGGGAGAAGGATACACACGTACAAACTAAAAAAAAAAAGAAAATAAAATGCAAAAGACTAGTAAGGTAGATGTGAGTCAACCAATGAGCAAGTCATCCACCTCCTAATCATGTTCAAGATATGTCGAGGGCGGTTGAATACCCAAAGGGACAACTATAAGTGCTGAACTAGGGGAAGTACCAAGTTCTATACTTGTAGGAGATTTTTTTCGTTTAAGCTCATGGAGGAGGAAAATAAAGTATTCAGATCATTATGTATCTCTTCATCAATTTAAGTGATCTCATCATCATCATTCAGATTAATCACAACTGTAGGACGAATGAAAATGTCCAATGACAGGTGTATTATGAGTTGTGGTTGTTGTATTGGATCATTTTGTTGTGATTGGTGAACCATGGATTTTAAGGTTGGAGGGAATGCTATGTCTCTTCGCTCAATTAGGGTCATTCACCTAATGGAAAGAGGTAGATCCCACACCCAAAATCTTGGTGGTTCACTCAAACTAAGATATGTATGATGGAATTGTTTAAATGAAATTATCTAAATGTAACTAATTGATAAAATTGATTGATTAAGAATGTAAAACAATTGAAATGCAACTTGTTTGAAAACACATTGTGTAATGCAAAAACACCTAGAAATGTGAACAAAACTGAACAAAAATGGAAAAAACTAAAAGTGTGCACCTGATATATGGATGTAGACTAGAAATGGCTTTTGGAATGTTGATGATGCTAATTTTTAGGCCTAGTGGGACTTATTCACCATTCTGGGTGAATTAGTCTTAGTTTTGTGAAACTATTCCAAAACCCATTTCAGACAAAAGGGTATCCAAAAATGTAGAAAACCCAAAACAAGCCTAGAAGTGGGACTCATTCACAACTCATGGTGAATGATTCCACTTTTGAATTTTTGAATATTCAAAGGTGGAAACAAGAGCCTTCTGTCTACACTTTCTACTTCTTTAGGTGTTTGGTTATGAAACTGTCAGATTCGGGCTTGAAAGTGAATTTTTGTGGGTATTTTGACTTTTCCAATGAAGAGATGACTTGAAAAAATTTGTAATGAAATCTTCAATTATTTCTAAGTCTCCAAGATGCCTAAATCTGTAAACACACAAGATGAGAAGAAGAAATGTTAGATGTTAGGGCATGGGGGATTTCCTTGGTCAAACCTCTTTTAGGTAATTAAACCAAAATTATGAAAGAAGGTAATAAAGCATGAAACAATGAAGTCAATACCTTTCCATGATTTTTGATCTTGAATTTCTACAACAAAACATGAAGAATCTATCCTTGAATTTCTTAGGAAGCTAACTTGATGACTTGCAATGATGAAGGCCTAACTTGTTTGACTTGAGATGGAAGAATGATGGATAAATAATGAATATTGGTTCTAATTTAAGGCTTAGAGAGAGGATTTTATAGGAAATTCACCTTATTAGCTTGTAAATTGGATCCATAAGGCCGACATATAAAAATAATAAAATCAAATTTTAGTTTTTCCCACTTAAAGGTCAAAATTGACCCAAATGGGACTCATTCACCACCTTGGGTGAATTAGTCTCACCTAGCAGGAACTCATTCACCACAAGTGGCAAATTAGTTCCAGTGGGGCCCATTTGATAGTTTGGTTCTTAGGAGATAAGAAAATAAGGTCTATATGATGTCTATGTCGGTTATTTCATCAAATATTGCCTTAGGATGCACAATATGGGGTAATAGGGGCCTATTAATGATGTTTTGAAGGTCAATTAGGGCTTGGGACACATAATTCAATGTGAAAGTGTGATTAAATACACTTTACAACACTAAAATGTAGTCCATTCAACCTAGAAAGGCACAGGAACCAATGTGAATGTGTAAAACACAGTACAACACTTGGTTAAAGTTAAGTTTATTTCAAAAACCTTCTAGATTGATGTGATAATGCATTTAAATACATTTTACAATATTGAATTAGGGAAAGATGGGTTCATTAAGTCTAGAAAAGCATGAAAGTCTTTTACAACACTTTACAACACCTTTACAAGACATTGTTAAATGGATTTGAAAGGGATCAAGACCTAGTGTGTATGTGGAAAACACATCACAACACCAAATCAAGGCCTTGTTAAGTCCAGCTAATATAAAATTATTTCCATGTCAAGCAAATTTCCTTTTTTCTATGGTACATTTAGCCCTCATGATGAACTTGCTTCAAACTCATACTAAAGTAGACATTCAAGAAAGATCCGAGTGTATAGGTGTAGATGACAAAGAATGACAAAGATCAAGAAGGCAGTCAAGCCCCTAGGATCTAAAATCCTAAGTCAAACCATCAAGATACATAATTATGCAATAGCAAGAACTAAGAAGAAGAGCAAGATGAAAAGGTGGATCAAGCTTTGATCATTTTTCTAGCTAGTTGTGGATCAAATCTAGGTTGTTTGTCCAAAAATATATACTCACTCTGAGGCGATGGAACTCTTGGCAGTCTGCTGAGTGAAAATTCCCAAAAGGTGAGAAACATACACTAGTTGGTATGCACTCACAAACACATAGGTGGCTATGGGGAAAGTCATGTCACTAAATGGGCTTCCCACTCAACCATATCAAAGTTATACCTCCTGATAACTTTAATAAGGCACCACAAAGGAAAGTGGTTTTTGAGCTCTACGAGGTAAGAAAAACTTTGTATGCTTGACATTCATAGACATTGTTAATGCATAATAGTGTACGGATTGTTCAAAGGGATTTTTCTTTGTTCATGAAATGTCTCATCTTAGGGAACATCATGCTTAATGTCTCCAAGAGAGGAAAAGTGCAACATTTGGTCTCATCTTGTTTACAAGAGAGGACAAGTGCAAGGTCTCATCTTGGGGAACATTGTGTTGGTGTGAATAATTGTCTTGTACCTAGCTTATTCATTCACTAGGTAATTAGGGACATATTCACATGGTTAAGTTTACTTAGGTAAAAATTCTTTCTAGAAGCTTAGTTGGCTTATCTAGAACTTATCTTATCTAGCTAGGATGCATCATTTCCTAGGTGATTAGGTTGTTGGTTGTCTCATGTCATAAGATCATGACATTTTTCAACATCATGTTCACTACTACATTTCAACCTTGCCCATATAAGCAAGGCATCTCATGTACATTTGTAATCAAGCAATCAATCAATCTTGCATTGTGAAGCAAGCTTTCTTGCCATTCTCTCTCTTGTGGAAGTGGTTTTGGTCGCAACTGATCTTGGGGGTGTTGAGGAGTCACCATCACCTCCTACATGGTATCAGAGCTCTCCAGGTGTTGCAGATTCCTTCCCAGATCTGAGGGTGATATTTTGGCTTGAAGATTTTTGTTGGGTGCAGATTGGGGTTTCAATAGCCTCACGGTTGAGTTCAGAAGCTTCCGCAAATGAATTTTGACTGTAAATTCACCTATATTGGGTAAATAGTTTTTGAGGAAATTTTTTTTTGCTGATAGCCTCCCAAGCAGTACGATTTTCATAATTTCGCAAAAAATATTTTTTAGTAAAATATTTCTGCGGTATTGTATTAAATTTTGGGGCAAAATTTATTTGTATTTTCGGGCTCAAATATTAGATATTCGGGTCTTTGGAATTTGTATGGGGCAATTTATATTTGGATCGACATTTTCTGCAGAATACTCTTTCTGTACCAGGTCTGTATAGTTGGTCGGCACCTGTCAGTAGTACACTGTCTTTGCAGGCTTATTACATCAGAGGTGGTTGTCCTATCACCCAATCTGCGTGCTCATTGCTGGTCAAATCATCACATTGTCCGATCACAAGGACCAACAGAATATTTGTACCGGCACTTATAAAATATTTTGGCTTATCATCGCCGTTTGCAAATTCGGTACTGTCTGCATTCATTCTATCTGGTGCACCTAGTAGCGTTGGCGGCATTATCTTGCTATGTTCCGTCAGCACCCATTTGCCCATCACCGTCCGAGCTCGTGGTCCTTTGCTGGCTTTGATCTATCTTCAATCTATCACATAGTACATTGTCTGTGGGTACATCTCCCAGATCAGCGGTACAAAGGTCATTCGCATTGTTTGTCTGTGGCAACCAGTGTTGGTGTGGTTCGGCGTTCATTGGCATTCGTCCAATCGGGTCACAACCTCGTTGCTGCTCTCCACTATTGTCGGCGTACTGATCTGCGAGTCTTGAATCCTCATCATTGGTGGGTACCTTAGTCAACAAGGCAGTACCATTATATATCCACTGTGATGGTACGTGCGTTTTTACTTTATATGTAAACCTTTTGTAAATTTTTTGGCCGACTAAGTATTTGGTCACCATATATTAAAAGCTTTGTATAAAGGTTATATGTATTAAGGCCGACGATTTTTAAACCCCCGGTCCTTTCTTGCATTTCCTCACGGTCATATGGTAAAGCCCAAAGGAGCCTGGTATTTTCACCAGTTTAGTATTAATTGTCCTGATTTTGTCCCCAAGTGCCTTTTTATAGGCCTTTTTCATTTTTCATAACTTTTGGTATATGGAGGCTAAATTTGAAACGAAATATCGACAGAAAGCTGGAAGTCTGAATTTTTCAGTGGTGTAGATATTTTGCAAATATTTTGCAATTTTGTGCCTCTTTTTCTAGGTTGAAGCCCGATCATCATTTTCTACTTCCGAGCTCATATCTTTCTGCTCCGATCTCTGATTTTCTCCAAATTTCTGGCATCGGAAAGGTATTGAGGAGCACTTCAGATCTACTCATGCACTTTTTGCAGATTTGTTTCCAGATTTTCATATTTTCAGTTTGTAGCTGATTTGATAGTTTGGGATTCCTTGTAAATTTGCAAAAAGTGCAAATCTTGTTGGGACAAAGGGGTTGATATCTTGTATTGTGAGGGAAAATTTGTTGTTCTCTTGTAATATCTCATTGTATCATGGATTTGACAAAAGTTGTACTTCTAACTCCATATAACTATCATGAGTGGAAATCTCAAATGGAGTTGTTATTGTTAAAATCGAAGTTGCAAAGAATCACATTTGGTCAAGATCTGGAACCTGCAGGAGCAAAAGAGAAAAGAAAGTGGCTTGATAGAAGGGATGAAGCTCTTGGTACTTTGAAATTATCCATTTCTCCAGATCTTAGATATCATGTTGCATCTTGCACTCATCCTAATGAAGCTTGGAATACTTTAGAGAGTCTCTTTGGTAAGCCAGATAAGATGAGGAAATTTAAGTTGGAGAATGAACTTATGGGTCTTAATCCTTCAGATTTTGACAATGTCCAAGACTTTTTCTCTAAGCTCAATTCTCTTAGACTGCAATTATCTAATTGTGGGGTAACTAAAGAGGATGAACAGTTGATACTTTCTATTCTTGCTAAGCTTGGTCTTGATTATTTAGTGTTTGTTTCTACTTTCTATGCTACAATGGATGCTCTTGGCACTGCATACAAAATGCCTTCTCTTGATGAATTTGCAGCTCAACTCACAAGGGAACAAGCAAAGTTGGTACACATGGGCACATTGAAGTCTTCTAGATCTCATGCTCTTGTTGCAAAGGAGACAAAGGATTCAAGTGGCATAGGTAAGAAGCATAACAAGGCACCCAAGTCTAATGAGCAAGGTAAAGATTCTCCTTCACATAGCACTCCTGAGTCCACATCCTCTTCTAAAGAGGAATCATCTAAAAAGAAGAAGTCAAAATGTGCATATTGTAAAAGATTAGGACATGATGAGCATAGATGTTATAATAAGAAGATTGATGAACTCACACACCTTCTTCAAAAGAATAACATTAAGTTTCCCTCATCAGTGTCTGCTACTTCTTCTTCAACATCTCAATCGGCAGCTCCATCATCATCATCTAGTCACAGGACACAGGATCTACTTCTGGGCTACACAAGATGAAAGGACTAGCACTCTTGGCCTCTACAAGTCTTGCATTCAGAGGCTTTTGACTAATATATAATTTATATGTTTCTTGTTTTGCACCACCACATATTGATGGGTAGTAATACATATATGAAGGTAAGTGGAAGGGTTCTATTGATATGGGGAAAGGGACCTTCAATGATGTACTTTGTGTTCCTTCTTTGTTCACTAATCTCCTTTCTATTTATCAAATTACTCATGGGAGTCAAGGTAAAACAGTTGAGATCACTCCAGATAGGGTGTACATAAGGGACTTGGAGACTAGGGATATTGTTGCTATCGGGATGGTTGATCATTCATCTCGTGTATATTCCTTTTCACATTTTGCTTCAGAAGATGATAATGTTCCTTTGACTACATCACACACTTCATTGAGTGTGAACCATGATAGTGAGGAGAAGTTTGGTCATCTACATCTTGGTATTCTAGAGACTAGTGCTGAGCTTCTTACTCCTCCACCTCCTGCTCCTTCAGCCATTGATGCTTCTATTCAGCAGGATGATCATAGTTTTTCAGATCTTGCTTTGTGGGATGAGTATTTGACAGGGATTTCTAGCTTGTTCATGGAGTCTCATACTGCAGATTTGGAGGACACACTTGAGGGGATTTCTCTCCTCTTTGATGACAGTTTCAGTACAACTGTTATCCCATCTACTTTGTCTTTGGAGATTGGCATTCATGAGTT
>VDFB02270651.1:481526147-481684947 GCA_007258455.2 Sequoia sempervirens | reverse complement strand
TTTGATGCCATGTTTCACTCAATTCACGGTTCCATAAAACTCTTTTGTCTTTATTAACACATTCCTCACAAAATGGTGAAATCCATAAAATGGTGACAACATTCAAAACTTTTGTAGTTCCCTAGGGAACTATTTCCTTAATACAATATTCCTTGTGGACTAATGAAATAGGGCATAAAAGTGGTGGGGACCACACATAAGGCGTGGACAACTTAAGTGATATTTTAGCACATGCTCGTAAGACAACCACAAGTCACTAGGGAACAAAGGGGTTGACGCATATAATAAAGGAGAGCACAAACATAGAACCCTAAGGTACTTAAGAATTTATTTACAAAGCGAGTCTAATCAATATCATAAAGCGCCAATAAAAGAACATAAGGCCTTTAAAAGCTATAACTTAAGGAATGTAGTAATGGGGTGCAGGTGGCCAACGCAAGAATAGAACAAAAGTGCAATAGAATTGTCTAAACTTATGGTTTTTTTTATAGAAAACCCTAGGAACATCCACTAAAATCCCTAGAAAATAACATACTTACCATTATCAAAATGCAAAAGGAACCAAGAAATCAAAATTTTCAAAAGTTTTGCAAGGTGATTCTACCAAGGAATTTTATTTTCCTTTTAGCACACCTTAGTCTAATTGAAGTCTCCATCGAGAATTTTGATTTGGTTTTCTTGTGAAACATTTCTAATATAGGGTAGATAAGCATACGAGTTTCTAGAGGATCATTAATGACTCTATCCAGTAGGAGATATCTATTTGACACTTTAAACTCTATCGATAACATAAAGAGGGGTAAAAATTTATTAATCACAAGAGAAAATTACAGAGCCAAAACATTACATAGCCTTATCAAGCTCCACCAAATGGTCCAATTGTTGAGACAAATCAGGGGGTAATTGACCTCGATCAACCAAATTCCAATCATGAATATGGTCAGAAGCCCATTTAGCCAAACAATCAGCAACACCATTCCACTCCCTAGGAATACGAGTGAAAGTAACAAACTCAAGAGAAACACAAAGATTGAGAATTTTTTCAATAATCAAAGCCAAGTGCCAACTAACATCCTCTAACCTCCGCCTGTTCAGCAAGTTCACCACAACCTGGGAATCAGATTCACATATAATCCTGCGCCACCCCAACTTACTACCATGCTCCACAGCTAGTAAAATTGCCTGAGCCTCCATAAGATTATTAGTATGAAGAACCTTATAAATAGAGAAAATAAATTGAACATCTCCTGAACTATCCCGACCAACACCACCAATTCCAGCATGACCAGGGTTTCCACGAGAAGAGCCATCCGTGTTTATTTTAAGGATGCCTTGAGGAGGAGGAGACCATCTTCCCTCCCTATTCACCTTCAGAGTAGGATGCCTACACCTATTGCGCATAAGCTGCTGATGTGAAGGAGGCAGGTGAAGGCAGTTGAAATAGCCAACATCAGAAGGAGCAATCAACTTAGACAAATCACACTTAGCCGCGATCGTTTCTCCCAAAGAATGCAAAATTTTCCACCACAAGCAAGGGGCCCCCATCATCATATCCTAAAAAATTCGATGATTCCTCTCCAACCAAAGGTTCCAAATGATCAAGGAAGGGCTAATCGCCCAAGCAGCTTGAAGAAAGGAAGTAGAAATAGGGGCCCTACTCCCCTGATCCACAAACTCAGCCAAAGAAGAAACATGCCGACAGGGCATATTCCACACCTGCCACCAAAAATGCCAAATCTCTCGAGCATAGGAACATTGGAAGAAGAGATGAGAAGCACACTCCTCAGCCTCACGGAACAACACACACAAAGAGGGACCCTAGAAACCCGATTGCATAAATTATCCCAAGTAAGACACCGGTTTTGAGCCACCAACCACATGAAGAAATTGCACTTGGGCCAAGACAACATATGCAAAACATACTTCCACCAAGGGACTTGAATATCCCCAAACAACTATCGACCCAATTGCTTATAGCCAGTAGACACAGAGTATTTCCCAGACATATCAGAATTATCCCAAGCTAAAATATGAGGTCCCCTCAACGAATTACAGGCCCGGGAAGCCAAAAGATGAGCAAGCTCCTGCCTGTCCTCCTCAGAGCCTCTAGGAGGCCACTCAGAAAGGTGCTTCCAGCGGAAAGAAACAACAGAGCCGTAATGCTCAACAATTTTGTAATGCTCAATAGTGTCCCAACTAGCAGCAGTAAAAACATCACAGAGGGGTTGAAGATGAGGAAAAGCAAAGAGAATAGGTGGGTAACCATCCCAAGAATCCCACCAAAAAAAGAGCATGTGATCCTGAATGACAAATCCAAAAAAGTGCACGCTTAATCAACTGGGCTCCCACTTTCAAAGTAGACCAAATCATAGAACTAATGTGTGATAAAATTTTATATCTCCAAATTTCACAGAGGTCCACTCTAATTTGAGGTGAAATATATTGGGAGTTCATCGAATATTTCACTCTAATATGGTCTCTCATATCAAAAACAAAAATGGTAGTCTTATTGTACCCCCACCATGATGACATCAATTTTTTTGACAACCATGTCATTTTCCAACTTCTCAACCTCACCATTTCCCTCTTGGTAGATATGTGTGATGGTGTTCATTTCAAAATTCTAGAGGAGTTCATTTACATGCTCCAAAAATTCCTTCAATTTCTAGTTTGGTGTGGATCCCGTACAAAGAGCATTAACTACGAAGGATGAGTCTCTCTCTATTTAAATTCACCTAATAGCCAATTACTTACATATAATAAGGTTATGAATAACTACCAAAAATTCACCTCATTGTTTGTGCCTCGAGGAAGCAATTTAGAGGAGCTCTATATCATTAAATCCTTCCAATATTTGATAATGTAGCCTATGCTAAGGTTCTTGTATTTCCTCTTGATGCTCCTTCATATGAGATTCTTTCATTTTATTTCACTACAAATGATTGATTTATATTATAAATCAATAACTCATCAATGTGCTACATGCTTTTAAATTTCCTTAGAAGTCTTATTTATCAGTTTTTATGACAAATAATCATTTATTTATATTTTAAGAGTCTACCTATGGCCATTATTCTTTTTAAGTGATCATGCTACTACTTGTATGTAGTTAAAAAATATAAATTAAGATAATTTATTATTTTATGTTTGAATTTTTTGTTAGCACACAATACTGTATTCCATTTTTTGACGAAATTAGGACATTAAAATAACCATTTCTCACCAAATTTTCACTTTAATAAACCTATAGAAACTAAACCATTATTAATTTGGAGATTTTTGAACTAGATTTTTTGACCAAATTAGGACATTAAAATCACCATTTCTCACCAAATTTTTACTTTATGAACCTAAGAAACTAAACCATTAATAATTTAGAGATTATGAACTAGTGATTTTTGACTATTTGTAAGATCAGTTCATAACTTATTTTTTATAGTAAATACTATTTTTGAAAAAGTGATGTTTATGTCATAATGCATCATTTTTCTATAGAAAGGATAAAATTATAATTTTAAAAAATTCAATTTGTTACATCAATATTTAGTGCATATAATTAATTTTTAAAGTTAGGTTAATTATAATTTGGACATAGGTGTATATCATAACACATAACTTGTTTCAAATGTATCAAAATTTATGTTTTTTTTCCTAAAACAAGAACGCCAATACCTAGGGAACAAACATTTTAATATTTTTTTTCACTATTATTCTCCATGTGTGAAATAAGTACCTCGATGTTTGATGAAAAATATATACTCATAAGAAAGAATATAATAATGAAATTAAAAATATTCAAAATTATATTTTTGTAAATATTATAATAAGGGCTACATAAAAACAAAATTTCTAAATGATATTTTTTGATAGGTTTGAAGAAGACTCAATTGTTGGTATAATTTAAGAATATAGGGGTTCTATCCAAGGGGATTTCATCTAGGGGAGTGTTATTTAACCCTCTTCAATTAAACACCTTTATATGGAACCCTTAAGATTTATATCATTAAATTTTCTAAAAAATGATTAAGGTGAAGTAATTAAAAAAAGGAAGCACATGAAAAAATTTCAAACAAATGAGAAAAAACTTAGATATGAAAATATGCCATCATTACTAATTAATTTGAATATAGAGATAATTCCTAATTTCTCTATTGAAACAAGAAATAATAAAAGTACATAATGGATGATATAACAATAGTTTTTTATAATATTTTAATTCTTATTTTAGAAATTACATTGAATAATCAATTTATAAGAAATGAATAAAATATAACTTATTATAAAATTCAAGAACATATACCAATTGAAATTTATTAAAATTAAAGAAAAGTTACCTAATATAACAAACTAACAAAACATGCAAATAAAAAAAATCTAAAATTATTCTTAAGAAATTAAAGTATGTAATTAAAATTTATCTTCAAATCAATGCCCAAAAAAATATAGAATGCACTTGTAAGAGAATTTCTAATAAAATAATAAAAATAATTAATTTTGAAGAGATTATAAAGATTCTCTATCTAAAATAGTCAAATACTAATGATAAAACTATTGTATCAACTATTATTAATGCATAAAATAAATAGGCTCAGTCTCACACACTAAATATAGTATGCTATAGGTGACATGTTCTTACATCAACATTGGTTAACAATGAAATAAAATTAGCACTTGTATCTAAAGGAAGTTCAATGAATATGTTAATAGAAAACTATATGAATGTTAATATGTTAGTGAGTTCGTGTTTTTTCTTGAGTGTGTATGGATGTCATGTGCTGAAAATTCTTGATTCTTGTTGTATGTGGCTGGATCAAATAATTAATAATAAGTGCTAAATAAACTTTGACAAATATAAATTTTTTCCTTAAATAAATTAAGTATTATCTGATTTTGAAATATTTGCATATACATAAAGCAATGCAAATGAAAAAAAAAATTGCCATCAAATTGATAGTGAGATTTTGGAGGCTTTTATCATTAAATGACAACTAGTTTACAATTAAACAGTAACTAAAACTTGTTTTCCCATGATTCAACAGTGATTTATAAGCGTGAGACTTGTTTCAAGTTCCAATGTCACATTATACATAGCCTATCAAATAAATATCTATTTTTTATATTTTCTAAAATGATTGATTTAAATTCTAAATTAATAATCTAAATAAACTGAACATTGAAAGTAAACAGTTATCACATTACAAACAACCTACACAAATAATTTAAAATTTTTTAATAAAAAATTTAGAAATTTTTATAACATTTTCAACAATTTATAATGAGGGCAGGGAAGAATAAGATAGAATAACAGATACTGTTCAATAAATAGATGAGAAGTTAAGAAGAAAGAAAGGTGGGCACTAAGATACGAAATAATATAACAATTGTAATTGTAATTTTTCAGTTAGTGTTAATAATAAATACTAATAATTTAGAGTCTATACTAATAATCTTGAACTTATCATTCTCTCAAATTTATTAAAATCTTGGAAGGAAAAATCCACTACATTACAGTTTTTCCCACCACTCACGATCCACCCCTCTCAATTTTGTTACAAACTCATATTATGTAGGTAAAAATTGGGGGAAAATGAGTTTGGGATCAAATGACAGCATCTCAGAAGTTATTTTCCTTCTACGTTGAGTAAAAAACTGCCAAAATCTTTCCTTTATATTATATGCAACCAACTTATTGCAGTCCTCATAAGCTTCTTCAATGGCGATGCACAAGTAATCTCCCACTGCAATGCACTCCCGGATCCACCTATTTCCACTAAACAGTTGAGGGAGAGAAGCGTGAGGCATCCTTGCAATTTCTTTCCACTTCCAAAGCAACTTATCTTCATCGTCCTGAAACAACTCCCAGATAACCAGACGCTGAATATCCAAGTTGAATACCACAAGAACAGACGATCCATATGCAGCCATTAATGGCACAGGACTTCTGAAATCTTCACTCACTTGGTCGGCTAAATTGAAATCTTCAACCAGTTGGTCGGGTAATCGATCTATTCTCACAGGAATAATGCCATCATCTTGGATACTGTAACCCACAATGAGACCCCTTAATGCTATCCAGAAAAGAACACCATTGCACTCAACCATGTGATATTGCAGCACCCATGAGCTTACTTTCTCTGTAAACTCAGATTTAATCCTCCATAAATCTTGATAATAATGGTAGATTCGGAAGGAAAATAATAGAGAGCTTGAATCCCCCGTCATTACAAAATAGGGTTGTCCATTTCTCCCTTGCACGATAAAGATATAATCGCCAGTATCCTTAATTTTCATATTTGAATAAATTCTCATAAGCGGATTGCAAATACATAATTTTTGGTTTCTTAGAAAAGGCAACAACCCAAGAGGCGCTGTACCGGGTAACAGGTACTTTGTGATATCGTTTCGCACAGGAGTTGGAAGAAAAGATAAAGAGACAGCCCTCCATTTTTTAACAGAAAAGCAGTAGGCCATACAATCATCTTCACCGCATATGAGAAGCCATGGATTTTGGCTGGGCAATGAAGACAGAAAGCTGCGCGCAGACAAAATAGCATTCCATTCTTTGCAAACCATGCGAGAGCGGCAGATAGATATTAATGGAAGCTTCGCAAATATGCGTTCAAGGACATGTTCATTCAGCTTAGATATACTACGCTTCCTTGATATGTTGATGCCTTCTTCGTCTCCTGCAACTGCAGAAATTATCTTTCCCTCCATTCTTTTCAGCTCCCACGATTCCTCTTCCCCGATTGTATTGTTTGAGCACAGGATTACACTGAGTCACTTTTATAGGGTTTTGGCGTGGAGACGTTTGGTTAACTGGCCTCTCGTCCGCAGTGGAAACTTGAGCGTCAAAACTAAAATAGTGTATTTTATAGGGTTTTGGTGTGGAGACCTTTGGTTAACTGGCCTCTCGTCTGCAGTGGAAACTTGAGCGTCAAAACTAAAATAGTGTATTTTATAGGGTTTTGGCGTGGAGACCTTTGGTTAACTGGCCTCCTCCGCAGTGGAAACATGAGCGTCAAAACTAGTAAAATTAATACATGTATCTATTAAATAGACGCTCTTGATGAATATGGTTGCCTATATGAAGCATTTAGGTACAAGGATTAATGTCGATTTAAAATTATGTATATCTTAAAATGTTAAAAGAGTATGTGTCAAACAATTAATAATTAGTATTTATATGGGAAAGGGGTGTAAGGATTATCGTCGATAGAATTAGTTGAGTTAAAAGTTTGTTTTCAGAGATGGGGTAAGGAAGATTCTTGAGCTCAAGACAAGATTTTGTAGTCTTTTTGAACCTTTTAAACGAAAATATTGTTTGTGAGTTAAAGTTTGCTTTTAGATATGAGGTGAGGAATATTTCAGCTACTTGGTAGTTGTAATAGTTTTGATTGCATAAGAAGGTAATCTACACAGTGTGAACTCCCCCATGAAAGATCCATTCTTGGACTGAAGTTAATTAGTTTATCCCAAACCTATTATTTCTTGCAACCCCTCCAACAAGTAGAGTATTGTTGTTCGAATGGCATAGACAACATCCAATAGGGACTCAATTTTCATTTGAGTATATGACCCAGTTTAAAATGAAAATCTTAAGAATTTGGTCCAAGCTTATCCCACATTAACTCATAAGCTCATCCAAGATTAACCAAACAAAAAAGACATTGTCTTCTTCAAAAGATTAAAAAAAATTCAATTTTTTGTGTTCAATTTCAAAATTAATTAAAAATTAAATTAAAAAACCCAACAAATTTACTTCAACATATTTCGCGTGGTCTCTTAGCTTCTATTTCTTCCTGTCTTATACCCCATTGTAGTGAAGCAGAAGGATCTCCGGTAACTAAGAGCTGACAAGGCTTAGTATTTGTCCACCCATATAAATGTCTTGGATTATCATGATGTGTAAAATGACTTGTGTATGACCTCAAAAGCTAGTCCTGACGCCTCTCCTCAACGAAATCTGGTTATGCCTATTGAGGGGTTTGGATCAAACCGCTGTAGGTGGGTCGATGCAGAAGGTTGTAATAATGGGAAGATTTATAATTTTCGTTGACCGAAAATCTCTCAGTTCTTACTGTTGTTTGCCTCCTGTTTAAATTGTTCTAGGAAGCGAGAAACAGTCTCTCATTGCTCACGTCCCTCTCCTTTGAATCTTGGCGTCTGGCCTAATTCTACTTATATATATGTTACTAAGTTAGTAAACTGAGCTCGCACACCTTTATCTATGAGAACATATAGATTCATAGAATGTTCAAATAATGTATCTCTTCCTCTATGGAGTGTGGACACTTAGCAGGGCCTTAAAAAAGGTGCCATTTAAATATATATAGATAAGGGCCAACTACCCACATATAATTTGTTATCGAGGATACTCTCATCCTTTGTGGTAGCTTGAGGAATTCTTAATGGAGGGAATCTTCATTTAAACTTGAAGAGTTATGATGGAATATAACCTTTAACATGAATATATGTTCATATTTAGAATGGTTAGATGTGGTCATAAAACAACATCTTATAAAATAGTTATGGTTTAAAATATTATTGTGATGCAATTTTTATGTGATGAAAATCCTAAAAGATATCACCTCTACCTTATCAAGAAAAGGTTAATTTGGAATGTCTCAAGTTGGAGACTGGGGAGATGGAAGAGATATAAACTTGAGGAGAGCCTTTGGGCTAGTAAACCTTACACTCTTCTTAAACTTTATAAGGCATCAGAGTCAAATTAGGAGGTTGCTTATATCATGCATTATGAACTTCCATACACATAAATATTGTTGGATACTTGACCTTTTGAAGAAATGTCTATGTAGACTCATTCTAAAAATAAAATTGTTTCTTTGGTTCATGTTGATTTTGATATTCCACGTAAGAAAAGGAATAGTTTTCTGATAAAGATAATGATCTTTTTTATCAAATAATTACTTTACTTGAATAATGAATGATTGATTTCATTGAAGCAAGGAATAAGGTCTTAGAATGCTACCTTATATGCAATGGATGAGTAGTTATGATACCATGCACAATGATAGATTTCATGAAAATCGTGCATTATGAACCGTCATCCATGTAGATAATGTTGGATTGCATGATTTGATGTCTAAGAAGGATCATTCTAAAACTTCAATGCTTATGAACCTATATATATATATATATATATATATATATATATATATATATATATATATATATATATATATATATATATATATATATATATATATATATATATGTATATAAGCATGGTATATGTATATGCATATATGTATATGTATATGTATATGTATATGTGTATATGTATGTATGTATGTATGTATGTATATGTAAAAAAAAAGTTTCCAAATGCATGTCTTTCTGTCTTTGAAGATTCGTTCTAGAAATGGAATGATTGCTAGACATAATTTTGACTATGTTTCTCAATGTAAGAAAGGTAATGCTTGCTCATAAAAACTATCAAACATGTTTCCTCATGATAATTAGATAGGAGGTAATGTGGTATGGAGTTACTTTACTTAAGAATATATACTCATAAATATACACATATATATGTATATACATACATACATGAGCTATACCTTCTTTATTTATTATTGCATCTTTTATTCACTTCCATGCTAGTAGTTGCATGTTCTTACATTTGATCCATTTGATTACTTGGTATGTTCATATGAAAAGATTGTTGGATGATTTTCATGCAAGTAGTCATGTTATCTTGATAGAAAATTAGTACTTTCAAAGATTACTTCTTGTTTTAAGAAAAGATGGACTTATCAACGTTGACAGTAATCTAACATGAAGTCTTTATGATTGTTTTTGTATGAGCACAAATGTCAAGTATGATGTTTTTTTGGTGTGAATTATGTGATGATCATGTTATAATTTAATATTGAAATTTATTTACTTTCATGTTTGTACTTGCATGCTCAAACATTATAACCTCTACCCTTCTTGATATGCACAAATGAAAGGATTATTGAAAGGGATTTCTTGCATGTTGACAAACTAGTTATCTTGATTTGCATACTTATACATGCAAAGATTTATTGGTTGCTTAAGAGATGTTGGACTAAGCAACATTGATGGTAAACTATTATATTACACTCATTTTTGGTGCCATTACCTAATTGTATTAGTTGGCTGAGTTTTTGTAACATGAATTTCATTACATCTAGCATAAATTAGCTCATTTCATGCATAGTTTAAATTTCAAATTTTCATTCTCATCTTGTTACATATCATAATCAATCAATTGTCATCTTTAAAATCTGAAAAATTGCATTCCTCTTTTTCATGTTTGCTTTAACATAGTTACATTTCAAGTTTGTAGAATAATCATCCTATCATGTTTTCATTACAAAGTTATATAGGTGTCATTTTTCATG
Source organism: Sequoia sempervirens (assembly GCA_007258455.2). Taxonomy (NCBI): domain Eukaryota; kingdom Viridiplantae; phylum Streptophyta; class Pinopsida; order Cupressales; family Cupressaceae; genus Sequoia; species Sequoia sempervirens. Next base: position 481,674,559 of record VDFB02270651.1, on the reverse strand, counting down.
TTCTACTTTTAGATATTCTTACATGTTGTAAGAGAATTTTGTTAAGTTCATATGACAATGAAGTCCTTTCCCCTCTCTTTTTATTCATCATAGATCCCTCTCCTAGTTCATCTTTTGTGGATGAGGTTAGTTTCATGAAAGAAACCTTGGATAAGCATAACAATTACATTTGTTCTTCTATTTTCTCTCCCACTTGAGAAGAAGAGATTATAGTGTTAGAATAACCAATTGATGAGAGTTTTGACAATCTAAGTTGTTTCTCTCCTCTGACTTCTCCTATTAGACATAACATTACTAAAGAAGAGGACATCACACTAAGTAATCATGATGATCACACAACACAACAAGAAGATGAGATCATAGACATGTTTCTAGACATTACCTTACCTAGTCTCCATAATCATGATAATCCAACTTGTTCTTCTCCTAATATCCCTCCTTGATGCAAAGAGGATCAGTTGGTGTTAGAAGATATATCTATTCAAGGTCATGAACATATTGCCCCTCCCTTCCCTAATGTACCTATCCTATGGGAAGATCTATTTGGAAATCATCATGGTCCTTCTCTTGATGCCTCTCCCACTTGTGATGAAATTACTTTGCAAATTTCAACCTTAGATGAACATATTACAAGCTCTCCTAGCAGGGTAGATAATATGGAACAAGAGAATGAGACTTTACAAACAATCAGCAATCGAATAGAGCTTCCCCTAATCTCCCCATTATCAATAATCAAACACATTTAACCATTAATAACTCCCTTAGTTGCAATGAAGTTACTTTGGATGAACTAAACCTTAATTGTCACAAACATGTGGTTTGTTGTTCTCTTAAGAACTCTCCTTCTAGGGAGGATATTATGATCCAAGACAAAGATAACATTGACAATAATGATATTATTCCCTTCAAATACAATGCAGACTCTCATTCACCAAAGGATATTAATATTATTCAACCTCAACTCATCCTTCATCCCCCTTCACACAAACAAACTCAACACAAACCTGAGTTCACCCTCTACCCACCTCAAAATAATATGTTGCAGCAACCGAGTCATAATACCATTTCTCATACATATAACACTATAAATAATCCAAAACCACAACAACCAACCCCGACACCATTACGATTTCCTAATCCTATCCCACCTAACCCTTTCATGTCAGGTCGCAAGGAATATGATCTTGTTGAGCAACTTAAGAATACTCCTGCTCAGATATCATTATGGGACCTTATTCAAGCCTCCCCTCACTATCACAACATGGTCCAAACAGCCTTACAACAAGTTCCTATCCCTTCTAATGTACCACGAACTAATATACTGACCATGATTCAAGGACTAAACATTGACATTATTTTCCACCAAAGTGAACTCCCCTCTTTGTACATGGCAAAAAAAATGAACCTTTCATGATTATAGTGCAATACAAACTAAAAGGGATAAAGAGAACTCTTCTAGATATTGTTTCAACCCTTAATGTGTGTAGTGTGACCCTTTTGAATAGGCTTGGCATTGATCAATCAACCATTAGACTGTTAGGAGTTGCATGCAGAAAAATATCAATTAAATGCAAATAAAGATTAAATAGAGGAATGAAAAACACATAAGTAATAATAGTGAGATAATATTTAACGTGGTTCACCCAAACTTGGGCTACATCCACCAACAAAGAGTCCAATATTATTATCTAGTAAATCGAATCAATTACAACCAATAATCCTTACAACTCAATACCACTGCAAAATGCTACAATACAATGTCCACCAAAACCCTAATCCTTTTCCTTTTATCAAGACTTGTGTCAATTAAAAAATAGGGTTTTTTTATGTCAGCCAATAGAAAAATAACACTCAACGCCTTTATAAAGCAATAAAAAATCATGAGAGATTTCGGGGGTACTGCCCCTCGACCCTTCCCTATATCGTGATAGGGAGAGCGCCAGGGGCGCTTCCCCTGGACCTCCCAAGGGATGCTGCCCCCAAACCCCCATTAAATAATTTGGGTGGAAATTGCATTAATAAAAGTGGGGAAAATTTAATCTTCGAGTTTGATTAGGCTCCATATACCAACATAGACCTAATTTTTTCTCTATTAAGGGATTTGACAATGTTGAAAAGAAACCACTTGGGGTAATCATTATGCCTCTTACCGTTGGAGTGGCCACCTTGAATACACCAATCCATGTTATGCCTTATGAAATTTCATGCAATCTTATCTTAGGCAGACAATGGATTCATGCAATGAAAGGTGTGCCTTCCACTCTTCATCACAAAATGAAATACATCTACAACAACACAGTCCACACACTTGACGCTAATCTTGAACTTGATAGTGTCTTACAACTTCAGAAAAACAAATAAAATTCCTTAAACACATCAACATTAACTACACCAATGGAACATGTACACCAAAACAACAATGAACAACTTAAACAACACACAAAGCTATTAGATGATGATTGGGGTTCTTTGGATTTCAAACATGAATTCATGGGTGAGTACAAGATCATACAAAAAGATTCAAATAGGGAAAATGAAAAATTAGACGATCCTTTGAAAGCATCTACCTCAACCACTTTAGACAAAGAAGCAAACTACACAACAACCTTTGTCGAACACAACAATGAACAACCACTCAACTCAAAAGCAATGAAAAAGCTTTATGGAAAAGGTTATGAACTTATGAAACAACTTGGCTATAGTGGAAAAGGATGTGGTGCTAAAGAGAAATGTATCCATGTACCCATCGATTCTAACATGCAAGGAACAACTCATGGCCTTGGTTATTGTTCTTTCTATAGAAGTAATCAAACCTTCCCTCAACATCAACACTCTCACATAACATTCTTCTAATCCAACCTTAATTGTAAAGCATCCTAAACTGATAGACACTAGTGGTATTGATTGTTCTCCTTTAGAAATCATCCAGCAACTAAATACACCTTCACTTAATCTCAATGTCATCTCACAAGACTCTAATAATTTGACTTCATTAGATTTTACACCCTCCTATAAAGGAGAGAACAAAATCTCGTCATCTAAAGTGTCTAGTGAAGATATGACAATTCATACTAAGCAAGATGTTTCTTTCAAGAAAACCATAGGACCACCTTCTACCATTGATCAAGAGGGTATCTTTTCAAGACTCCTCCAAGATCATTTTATCACCCTCCCTCCCAGAACTCGAAAGAAATGCTCTTACAAGACTTCATTATGCGCCTAGCATAGAGTTCATGGTCACTCCACTAATGAATGTAATGCTTTGAGTCGTATAATCCAACATCTTAAGGATTTTTCAATGCTTCGCTATGTGGGGGAACCTAGTTCCTTTAATTGATATTGATTTTCACTCTAGCATGCATTTCATTAATCATTTCAGCTCACCCTTATCCTACACTCAGTGGGGGAAAGGGGTTATGTAGCCTTATCCTCGTATGTCACTTGTCATTTCATCCTTTGGCTAGTTGTTCACCTTTCATGAATATATAAGAACAAGCTTGAGACGTCAATGATGTGCCTTAAGTTGGCTCTCATGTGACATACTACCCTTTTCGTGATGTAACTTATCAGAAACATATGACTTGGCATAGGGATTTTGAGTAACTCTCATGTTCTTCTTCTACTTTAAAGAAATTGCTCACAATACTAGTGTTCCCAACCACTTTAAAGTGGGGGGCATACATCACCACTACATTTCATTGTGATTTTCTTTTTCTTGTGATTCCCTCTCTTGGACACATTTGGCACAATGTTCCCTAGGATGAGACCTTGCACTTGTCCTCTCTTGGAAACAAGATGAGACCATTTTCACTTTTTCCTCTTGGAGACATTAAGAATGATGTTCCTAAGATGAGACTGTTACCTATTTTTAGCTACAGCTCAAAACAGGTAGAGCTGAATTTACATTCATCAAAGAAGGTACACAAAATTTTCTACTTAAGTATTCATTACATTCTAGAACTTTGATTACTTATGAATTTCAAATGTTATTATGTAAATCTCTGTAATAAAGGAACTCATAAATTTGCATAAAAAATGTTGTTTTTATTCATATTGGAAAACCTGAAGTCCTGCACAAGCTACGGGAGTAGCCAATTTGATATTTATAATCAAATGATGAATACAGAAAGGAAATGTATTTCATACAACTAAAAATAATGTAAATGTAAGATAGAAGGTGATTTGTCATTTCCTGGAATGACGAATCATCGTTACATTTGAAGTCCTCAGTTGTTGTGCTTTCGAATTGATCCAACTCCAGGCTCCAAAAGTATCTGCAAATATGATGAAATGTTATACTAGAGATGGTCTCTAAGCAATGATAGATCATATCTTATCATATGCCTGCATTACCAACAAAAATATAACACACACTCATAAGGAATTCATCAGATGATTTGAACAAATCAAATTGATATGATCGAAAGGAACATAACTCAATGTAAGCTTTCAACTTCATTTATTTTGCTAATGTGTTTGTTTAAGTGTGCAAGTATAGGTATAATCATCATTCCAATCAACAGATATGCTTATGAGTGGTGTGAAATGTGGCTCCCACAAGGGTTGAGCCCAACTCATAAATAATAATAGGAGGAACAAACAATATGGAATAAAAGTAATTATCATTCTCCATGAATAGATAGTTGATCAAGTAACTTTATTTCAACTTGACTAAAACACATTGAGTAAGTCATATCTTGTTCATCATTTGAAAATATATCAGGAAAAGTTGCCAGTCATTTATTGCAAAAAGCTATCATCAATGATGGAATAGTAATCATTGTCAAGTGTAGACTTGATGTAAAATGATGATGCAAATTAAGGTTTTTCTAAAATCAATTTGCCATCAATAGTAAATTATGGTCATAAATGATGGTTATAGGAATAAGAATGCAAAGGTTCAAGGATGACCATCATGATAGCATGGATGCATAACTGGAAGGCAGTAGATCAAAATGTGCTAATAACACAGTAAGTTGCAAGTCTATAAGACAGATTTACAAGAGCAGCCTTTGATTTATTTATCAAAAGGAGTAGAATGAGTATCATGATGGTTGAGAACAACCAAGATAACATTGCTAAAATCCAAATTCATAGATAATCACTACTCAAGTAATCTGCCAATTTGAAGTTTCAAAACAAGAGGAATAACTATATTGAGTAGATTGAAACCATTGGATAGTCTCATGCAATGTTTAGAGGTGTTAATTAAGAGATTATTCACCGTGAATAAAGCACAAATTGGACAACATAGTAGGTGAACTTCAAAGTGAGAAATTTAGCCCATGAAGAGAACAAAAAAATGCATTCCTAAGGCAGGTTGAGGCTTTCATTAGTAGCAATAACGTGGGAAGACAAGCATGTGCATATGACATAGCAATAATGGATAGTCAAAACCTTTATAATGAAAAGAATACATTGGGAATGACTTGGAGTTTCAAATAGTCTTGCAAGTAAAGGAAGCTTATTCTTTTTAAAGGCATGATATTCATCATTTTAGAGATACTAGGATATGAAGGCCAATATGAAAAAATCCAGAAGCAAACAAAAAAAGCATATGGCAAGTCATATGTATGACAGTCAAAATGTCTCTAGCAACTCAGGACAGCAAGAAAGATTTACTATAAGTTCCAATGTCAAAAGAGCAATTATATGCATTAAGGATAGTCAAAAGGAATGAATATCAATGAATGAGACAATGTCTCATGAATAGTTTGAGAAAATGTAAAGAGGGCAGATCCAATTCCATTTTTACAATGGGAGACCTTGTAACCATTAACATGAACTGCTTATGTTTTCGCAACTATTGTTTATACTTATCTCACTATGTCTTCACTTCTTTTCTAAAGAAGTTAAGGGCCAGGTGAACAAACAACATGAAGAGGACTGTCATTTAATTATTTTTGATCAAGCATATCAAAGTGTAGACACTAGATAGTAAAGGTTTACAATGCGGGAGTCAATGATCTTATATAAATGATGAAGGCCCTTTATTTGAAAGGAAGTGGGGCAACATACAAATGGAGGATTTCTAAAGGAAAATTCTGTTCAATAGAAGGACAAAGATGATAGTGTGTTTGAGTTTCAATTTTTAGGCAATGTTTAGTATGTAGACCCCTGAGAACAAGTAAATGGACAATGTTCAATGGAGCAACCAAGCCATTCACATAAGAAAACACCCCAGTTGCAGCCTTACTATTGCCAACATTTATATCTTTTCCAAGAGTACTGAAAAGAATCAAACACAGAGGCAGTTCCATTCACATAGTCATGAAGTCAATAGAGCAACAAATCTACATAATATATAAATCACATGCAGAGATTATGTCTGTTAAGAATACAAGGCATTAATAATGAATATGCTGAATAGAAACAAAAAAGACATTTTGATTTTTTTTTTATGTCCCTGATTGTTTAAGGTATGCAAGACATAAATAACAAGATAGGTGCATTTTCAGAAATGTATTGTTTGCAAATGCAATGACTATCTTATATAAATCTAAGCATGGAAATGGTTACATTCACAAGATCTCTGTCATTTTTATAAAAGGAAGCATCAAGCCCAACAATAATATCAAATAGATCAACAAGAAATCAAGAAGGCATACAAATGATAGTCCTTTGAAGGCCTCACAACATAGGAGCATTTAAGCAAGGAGTGTTGAAATTATTGTTAGCACAGTGGGCAGACCCAAAATTGATAATAATACTGTGAGGGGGTAGTCATCAAATCACACTATTTGGAGAATTTTATTAATTCATGCCTATCATAAAGAGATGATAGCAAAAAATCATATCCTACAGAGTTCTTAAATGTAAATAACTTCAAATATCACAGTTTGGAATCAAGAAAGTATCAAAAACTAAAGAACATGATTCAGCTTAGTGTCACATAAGCAGGAGGCTACCAGGAGCTTTATAGACCAGAACTTACAGTGGCGGCCAAGAAGATAAAATAATGTCTAGAGTAAGAAAATCTTCAGAGAGATTTCAAAAAATAAGAAAACCCAGTACTAACTCAACAGTCGCAACACTTGGATATGGAGGTATTTAAGAGGAAAATGCATGAAGGAAACATAAATTCATTTACTTTGTAACTTCAAGCTTGAATCAAGCATACACTCTATGGAAAGTAAGGATTGCTAAGGGTCCCAAATGGTAAGAAGCTTACCCATTATTTACTGGTGAAAATACCCAAGTCTACGATTCTTTCCATAGGAGAATACATTCAAACCCCTGAGGAAAAGCTTATGAAATCTTCTAATATCGGCCTCATAGCAGAAAAAGATCAATAGAATGGAGGTAAATTAATAGAATACATCAAAAAATATAACACAACCGTGGCTATAGAGCAGTTGTCATTGAAGAGTCAACCCAGACTAGCAGCATGGCAACACAAGTTTCTCCAAAATATTGCCCAAGTGAAGAATGTGAAATGACTGAGTCTTTAGGGTTGAGTTTTACCTTTATGCCCTAATTTGAATGTTGGGTCATTTTTTTTTATCTTGTTTTTAGAATAAGTCATTTCATGTTATTGCTATGGTCTTGAGTCAATCGACCTAGTAAATAAGGAGCCCTTGAGATTTTGAAAATGAACTTGTAAATCAAGTTCAAGTTATTATTTGTTTTATTACATGATAATGGGGAAAAATAATAATATAATTAAATATTAAGGATAATGTTATCTTAATATTTAATATATAGTTGTAAAAAAGAGAACAATCATACATTAAATACTAAAATAGTCATATCGATTATTTTTAATATTTAATCATACAACTACTTCTCCAAAATCATACAAGGAAAACAAGAGAAGTGAACTAAACTTAGAAAGGTGGAGACTTGAGTCTGCAGTTAACTATCATGCAAAGAGTAAATGGAGTCATTTTAGTTTTGATGGAGTTTTCTTCTAGTTCTAAATCAGTTCACGAAATATCTTTATCATGCAAAAATGGACTTTAAGTTATCATGGGCGAGTTGATTAAAGCAAGGTGGATTTTGCATGTTTTGGCCCACATTCAGAGATTTCCAGTTCAGTTTGAGTTACAGATCAGTTGCATACATTATGACTACAAGTTCGAGATTGAGTTCACTCATTTTTGCATGAGTTTGAACCTTATTTTTAGGGATTTTTGCTTTTGCTCGGATTTCACCTTGGAATTATCATTTTCTCACTGAAATTGACTTTCAGTTTCATGTTCATGCACTTTGAAGTGCATTCTCATTGTATATATTGGTAAAAAGTTTATCTTTTTTCCTCTAGTTCTTGTTATTCAGCCTTTGCATTCTGCAAAGTGAATTGTCATGTAACTCAACTTTCAGATTAATACAGCAGCGTTTTACAGGTTCATTAGTTTATGATTTGCAAAGGATTCCTTTTAATTTTTCAGTATTTTTGAGTTTGCCTTCTAGATTTCAGGCATTGTTATTGTGAGGAATTTGATCAAAAAATTACGTGTTTTCAGTTCTGAAACCTCTGATTTTTCTGTCTTTTTCACATATCTGTATGCAATTTTAGTTTAAGTTCACTGGTTATACACTGTGCATGTAATTGATTAATCAATTTAGTCGTGAAAACTTCGTTTTCCCTCAATATTGCATTAAATCAAAGCCTTTGTTTAAAGCATTCAGGTGATTGAGCTATCAAATTAGGTTGTGCAAATTAAAGTGCTGAGTGATTATTTGTGAGTTAGGTTGCAATTAGATTTCCAATCAGGTGCATCAATAGGTTTCATTACAGTTTAAGCATTACTTTCAGTACTTCTATCCCTTTTCCAACAATTTACCAGTTATTAATTTGAGAATCATATAGGAAGCCTGACCTAGAATCGGAGGTTCAATCTCATTATAGGTCACCCACAACCTGAGTTTGATCCAATGTTTCAATAGATTGTTGAATTTAGTTATTCAAGCTGCCGCTAACTGATTGACAAAGAGACATTGCATGAACAAAGAAAAATCCCTTTGAACAATCCTTACACTATTCTGCATTAACAATGTCTATGAGTGTCAAGTATACAAATTTTTTCTTACCTCGTAGAGCTCAAAAACCACTTTCCTTTGTGGTGCCTTATTAAATGTTATCCGGAGGTATAACTTTGATATGGTTGAGTGGGAAGCCCATTCAGCATCATGGCTTTCCCCATAGCCACCTATGTGTTTGTGAGTACATACCAACTAGGTGTATGTTTCTCACCTTTTGGGCCTTCTCACCGGGACCAAAAAGAGTTTTCGCCTTAGAGTGAGTATATCTTTTCACACAAATAGCCTAGATCTGATCCATGACGAGCTTGACAAATGATGAAGCTTGATCCACCTTTTCATAATTTCTCTTCTTCCTAGTTCCTGCCATTGCATGATTATGTATCTTGATGGTTTGACTTAGGATCTTGGATCTTGGGGGCTTGACCACCTTCTTGATCTTTTTCATTCTTTTTCATTTGCACCTGTACACTCTAATTTCTCTTGAATGTCTACTTTAGTGTGAGATTGAAGCAAGTTTATCCTCTCACTAAACTGGGGCTAAATGTACCATAGAAAAAATGAAACTTGCTTGACATGGGAATAATTGATGATAAATTGTACTTAACAAGGCCTTGATTTGGTGTTGTGAGGTGATTTTCACATCCACACTAGGTCTTGGATTATTTCAAATCCATTTAATGATGTCTTGTAAAGGTGTTGTAAAGTGTTGTAAAAGACTTTCACGGATTTCTAGACTTAATAAACCCATCTTTCCCTAATTCAATATTATAAAATGTATTTAAATGCATTATCACATCAATCTAGAAGGTTTTTGAAATAAATTTAACTTTAACCAAGTGTTCTAATGTGTTTTACACATTCAAAATTGGTTCTTGTGCCTTTCTAGGCTGAGTGGACCACATTTTAGTGTGTTAAAGTGTATTTAATCACACTTTCACATTGAATTTTGTGTCCCAATCCCTAATTGACCTTCACATCATCATTAATAGGCCCCTATTACCCCATATTGTGCATCTTGAGGCAATATTTGATGAAATAACTAGCATAGACATCATATAGACTTTATTTTCTTATCTTCTAAGAACCTAGCTATCAAATGGGCCCCACTAGGACTGATTCACCACCTGTGGTGAATGAGTCCATGCCAGGTGGGACTGATTCACCCAAGGTGGCGAATGAGTCCCATTTGGGTCAATTTTGACCTTTGAGCAGGAAAAACTAAAATTTAAGTTTATTATTTTTACATGTCGGCCTTAGGGATCTAATTTATAGGCTAATAAAGTGAATTGCCTATAAAATCAGCTCTCTAAACCCTAAATCAGAACCATTATTCATCCATCATTCTTTCATCTCAAGTCAAGCAAGTTAGGGCTTCATCATTGCAAGTCATCATGTTAGCTTCCTAAGACATTCAAGGACAAATTCTTCATGTTTTGTTGTAGAATTTCAAGACCAAACATCATGGAAATATATTGACTTCATTTTTTCATGCTTTATTACCTTCTTTCATCATTTTGGTTTAATTACCTAAAAAGGGTTTGACCAAGGAAAACCCCCATTCCCTAGCATCCAACATTTCTTCTTCTCTTCTTGTGTGTTTGCAGATTTAGGCATCTTGGAGACTTAGAAAACATTGAAGATTGCATTGCAAATATTTTCAAATCATTTCTTAATCAGAAAAGTCAAAATACCCACAAAAAGTCACTTTTAGACCTGTATCTGATAGTTTCGAAACCAAACACCTCGAGAAGCAGAAAGTGAAAACCGAAGGCTCCTGTTTCCACCTTTGAATATTTAGAAATTCAAAAGTGGACTCATTCTCCATGTGTGGTGAATGAGTCCCACTTCCAGGTCTGTTTTGTGTTTTATGCATTTTTGGATACCCTTTTGTCTTAAATGGGTTCAAGAACAGTTTCATAGAACTGGGACTAATTCACCCAGAATGGCGAATGAGTCCCACTAGGCCTAAAAATCAGCATCAATGACATTCTAGAAGCCATTTCTTGTCTCCATCCATATCTCAGGTGCACACTTTCAGTTTCTTCCATTTTTGTTCAGTTTTGTTCACATTTCTAGGTGTTTTTGCATTACACAATGTATTTTCAAACAAGTTGCATTTCAATAGTTTTACATTCTTAATCAATCAATTTTATAAATTAGTTGCATTTATATCATTACATTTAAACAATTCCATCATACATATCTTAGTTTGAGTGAACCACTAAGATTTTGGGTGTGGGATCTACCTCTTTCCATTAGTTGAAAGACCTTAATTGAGCAAAGAGACATAACATTCCATCCAACCTTAAAATATATCATTCACCTATCACAACAAAATGGTCCAATACAACAACCACAACTCATAATACACCTGTGATTGGACATTATTGTATGTCCTCTAGTTGTGATTAATCTAGATGATGATGATGAGATCACTTAAATATATGAAGAGATACATAATGATCTGAATACATTATTTTCCTCTTCCATGAGCTTAAATGAAAAATCTCCTAGAACAACTGTAAAACCTAGTACTTCCCCTAGTTCAACACTTTCACTTGTCCCTTTGGCTAGTCAACCGCCCTTGGAATATATCCTAAACATGACTAGGAGGCGGATGACTTTCTCATCGGTTCACTCGCATCTACCTTACTAGTCTTTTGCATTCTATTTTCTTTTTCTTTTGAGTTTGTATGTATGTATCATGCTCCCCTGTAACGTGACGTTTGATGTTCTCCTCTCTTTTTGACATTCTTCTCTTTATACCTTCATTATTCTATATGTCATACATTGCTTTTGTTTTTCTCTTTTGTTTTGTGTTTTCCTTTTAGGGATGATGAAAAGAGTTAAGACACCCTATGTCTCTTCCATGTTGACCCAAAAGGTATTTCCATTTTCTTTTTTGATTTTTTTTTGTGTTTTCCTTTTGGGGATGACACAAAGCATTGAGATGCCCTATGTCTCTTCCATGTTGACCCAAAAGGTCTTTCCATTTTCTTTTTCGCTTTTGTTTTGTGTTTTTTCCTTTTTGGGGATGTTCATGGTTAGGGGCCTTATGTCTCTTCCATGTTGACCTAGATCTTTCTATTTATTTTTCCTGTTTTTACTTTTTTTGGGGATGGCCTTAAAGGCAGTAGAGACAAAATGTCTCTCTCTTGTTAAAATTCCTTTTCTTTCACTTCTTTTTCTTTCATTTTTCTTGTGATTTCCTTTTGGGGATGATGCAAAGCGTTGAGACATTCTATGTCTCTTCCATGTTGACCCAAATGGAGCTTTCTTTTTCTTTTTTTTCACTCTCTTTGTGTCATTCTTCCATTTCTATGTGTATGTGGGGAATGATGACAATCCCGAGCTCTTTACGAAATTTGTAGAAAAGAACATATTGACCCCAAATCCATAGATCCCTTATGTGTTTGGTGCTTTCATTTTGGGGGGGAACCCCTCTTTCTTTTGTTCCTTTCTCATTTGCATGATGCAAACTTACTCAGAACCGTATGACTTGGAATAGGGTCTTTCCATGTTGGATCTCATGTCTTCTTTCTTGTTTGCATTTTTCATCTCCTACTTTAAATTAATTGCTCACTGAACAATGTTTAGCAATTCCTTTAAAGTGGGGGAATACATTTCCATAATTCATTTTTCCTTTTTTCTTTTTCTAGGTTCTTAGTGCACCCTTATTACTTTATACAATGTGTTTGTCACTTTGTGGATGACAATGGGTGTGATGTCTTTCATGAGCATGATCTATCACATCATATTACATTCCTCTTGGTGGCCTGATGCAACACATTGCATCCCCTAAGTTGTGAATTTTCTATTCTTTGATCGATCCTCTCTTGGAGACCTTAGACACAATGTTCCCCAAGTTAAAGACCTCGCATGAACCAAACAAGACTCCTTTGAACATCTTTTGCATGTTGCATTTTGCATTTATATTGCCACCTTTCATAACACAACTTGCATTCTTGTGGTGCCATCATATTTTTTCATATTTTTTCATGAGTTCTAAGCATACAGAGCTTTTCTTGTCTCATGAAGCACGAAATGACATTTTTCTTTGTGGTTCCTTATTAAAGTTATCAAGTGGTATAACTTTGGTATGCTTGAGCCGGAAGCCCATTCTGAGGCATGAATTTTCCCCATATCCTCCTGCTTGTGTGTGAGTGCATACCAACCATGCGTGCATGTTTCTCACCTATTGGGCCTTCTCAACTAGTGGACAGCCATGAGTTTCATCACCCCAAAGTGAGTACACTTTTTTTTTTCCAGACATGCAGTCTAGATCTGATCCACAATGGGCTAGAAAAAATGATCAAAGCTTTCTTTCATTCTTTTTCATCATTCTCATGTGTTCCTTTGTGTTTATGTTTGGTTTGCTACGGAATCTTGATCCTGGGGGCTTGATCATCCCTCAAAATTACTGTCATCTCATCTTACCAGCATGAGTGCATTTGGATCCTTCTCGATGTCCATGTTGGGATACCTTAGTGTCAATTTGAAGCGAGTTCATCCTCTCACTAAAGTGGGGGCTAAATGTGTCACCAAAAAATGTATAGTTACACATTTTTACACTCACTTGAGTCTCTCTTATGGAATTTGGATTGATTTTTCTTAAATTTAATGTTGTAATGTGGCCAACACATTCACATTAGGTCTTGGACCCTTGAAAATCATTAAGGCTTCTAGGATGTCTTGTAAAAGTGTTGTGAAGTGTTGAAACCTACTTTCATAATTTTCTAGGACCCTTTCATTATAATTCACCTAAATAACCCCTTTTTTATCACTTACCAAGTCTTATTTCAAAGTGTTGCAAATAGTTGTAATAAATTCTCACGCTTTTCTAGACTTGTCATCACTACTTCAACCCTTTCTTATGTTTAAATGACCCATTAATACACTTTTCGGCCCTACTTAAGTGTATTTTTTAGAATATTCTTGTTAAACATTATTTAATGCAATTTAATTTCCAAAACCCACTAAAATTGCCCTGGTGGGACCAAGTCACCACTTCGGGTGATTTAGTCTCACTGGGCACAAAAATAAAAATAATTTCAATTTTCTAAAAGGATTTTATTCTCTTATCCTTGAGGTTGGCCTATGATGTGTTATTTTCAAGAAATTTAGTAAAATAAAGTATAAATAAAGGGTTTTCCCCTAATTTTTCATCTCTTACAATCTCCTAAGAACTAATTCATCCAACATTCAAGTATTCATTCACTTAATCATCCAAGCAATTATCAAGCATTCGAGCACTCTAAGCATCATCAAGTCATCCATTGGAGCACTTCATTACATATCTTCATATTTCTACATCAAAGGTTTGGTGATTTTATGACATTGCATGTTGTTTATTCATCATTCTATCTTTATTTCATTTCATTTCATAGGGTTTGATTACCAAATTGGGGTTTGACCAAGGAAAACCCCTATACTTTAACCCTTAACCCTTTTTCTCCTCTTTGCGTGTGTGTTTGCTAGTCTTGTATGCAGATTTATCAAAGAGTTTGGTGTCAAAAAGTGGTCAACAATCCATAAAAGTAAACAAATCTCTAATTGAAGCTTGGAGATCCATTTCATCTTGTTTTCTGTAGAATCTAAACTAGACACCTATTAGAAAAGGAAGTGTAGACCAAAAGCTACAAAATCCTTCCCCAAAATTCCCAGGTGTACTAAGTGGCTATCTATGGGAAATTGGTCCCACTGCCAGGCTTGAAAATTGAGTTTTACATTTCTGAGTACCCATTTGGCAGATTCCTATTTTGGTAGATTTTCCCCAAAACTGAACTAAGTCACCGAGCTTGATGTAACTGTCCCAGTCAACATTTCCAGTTAACTCTATAGTATTCTAGAGGCCATATACATTAGATTTTAGATTCCAGGTGCACCTCTCTAGTCTTGTTTAATTTTTTTATTGTTTACTTGCATTCTTAGGTGTGTTTACATACATCACTTTGTTTTCCAACACTTTTCATTTCTTAGGTTTAGCATTAATAATCATCTTTATTTTTCAGTTTATTGCATTTAGACATTGCATTTAGGCATATTGCATCCATTTTACATTAATATTGAGTGTAGACATTAGCATTTTGGATTCATTTCTCTCCCTTTAGGTGAAAAATTGAAATGAACATAAGGATGCTTGGAGAAAGCTTACCTTTCTCTAGATGACCAAATCTTCACTCCAAGGTCCTTTTCGTGACCCACACACAAAAGAACAACAAGAAAATTTTTGGGTGGCTGTATAGGGGCCTACCTCAATTAGACCCATGTTTTGGTGTTCCCACCATGGAAAGCCAAGTTGGAAAGGAATGTAAAAGAAGTAAGCAAAGCATGTGGTGAAAACAAAACCTACTCAAGAGTAGAACCCACACCACAAGGAGTGTGTGGTGAAAGCAAAACCTACTTAGGAGTAGAACTCGCACCACAAGATAGTAAGTGAACAAATATGAAAGGAAAGTGAAAGAGAGAGAGACTGTTACCCACGGGCCTAGACCCTCTCTAAAGCACATGAATGCACCGTTGAGTTCTTGCTTGAGAGCTACTACTACTGTTGGGAGAACCTCAGTATGGCATGGCTTCGCTTGTGATAGCACAACTATCAAAAGTGAAGAGAACTTTGAATTGGAGCAAGTAATAAGAAAGCTTGAGTGATGTCTTCCAACCCCCAAATGAGAGAAAAAAAGAGTTTTTTAATGCTTGCAAGGGAAACAAAGAGTCGTCACTTTCATAATGTAACCGCTAGAACATGTGTCTCAAGGGTTAGTATTCCAAATTCCACATTTTTGACTCGGGCAACTAACAGGAGACTAGCGCGCCGTGAAGACCTTCGCATGTTGTGCGTGCGTCCAGATCCTATATTCTTGGGAAATGTGTCACCAGGATTTTGTTGCTCAGCCACAAGTCAGCATGGTGTCAGAATTGTGAAATTTTGACCCATGGGATTTTGCCATTAATTTTCCAAGGCATCATAAATGCTAGGTAAAGATGCCAAAATGTGGAATTTCCCCTAGGTACAATTCAGCGATATTACATTTTTCCCACACTTTAGTAGGATAAATTTTTAAAAAATCAGCCTCACTAAAGTAGAAAAGAAAATTTTCATTTAAATTTTAAATTTTATAGATTTGCATGCCAATAGAGAGAGACCATAGTGGCCATCAAGTTGAGCTAATAGGTACTAAAGGTTCCCCCAACATTCAAGCTCAACAAACAGCATCATAACGGTCATGAAAAATTGTTCAAAGTGTTAAGCTACAAAACTCAAATTTTGACTCAACTTAAAAAAATCATAAGAAAGCTACTACAAAGAGAGGAATGATCAAGAATAAATTCATCAATCCAAAAGAAAAATATGATCTAGAGATGACCTAATGCCCCCTCCTAAGTTTTCCCCCAACCTAGGGGGGAAAATTTAGGAGAAATCATGGAGCCACAATCTCTAAGAAAAATGGGCCCTGAGGGGCCTATATATACCTAGGTGGGCCCCTAGAAGGGTCATTTTCACTATTCACTATGAGAAAATTATTGACTTTTGTGAGAGAAGAGTCAGCAAAATGGTGAGCAGGAGAGAGTATGAGGCACCGAGGTTGGGGCAGCTATTCCAGAACATCGCCGAGGGTCATGAGGTGGACCAAGTAGGTATCTAAGCCTTGTTTTTCATGATTTTTAGCTTATTTTTAGTATATTTTCTATCAACGAGGTGCGCAGGCATCTTATTTTTGGGCCTACATCTAACATCCTTGTCATTTGTGATGAGCACTAGGGTTCTAACTCCATGCTATCATCATGAAGATGCACTGTCATCTTCGAGGAGGCCATGGTGGTCAAGGACACATGCGCGGCGTGCAAATGTCTACGTGGCACACATAAGTCTTATTTAATTTTTTGTTTTCATGCAAAATTTTGATGTTCTAACTCAAATTTTTTAACTTCTTACAGGAGTACCTAGAGATTCAAGAGCATCTAGGAGGGTGAGTATTCCAACTTGTTTGTGAGTAGAGGGACCGTCTATTAGAGGATGAGGTCACTCATCTACAACGAGTTAGTCTCTGGCATGTGCTTACCATGCCAGAGATGAGGTACCATGAGAGGATGTTGATAGCCCTTATGGAGTGGTGGGATGCCACTATGTCATCTTTCTAGCTGCCCTATGGAGAGATGACCATCACACTCAAGGATGTTTATCAGATCCTCAAGCTACCCATCCATAGACAGCGGCTGGCTCTCGATGATACATGATTGACACACGAGTGGACTGATGGTGGCGATGGCATGGGTCATATCTACATGCATTGGTATGACCATGTGAGGACCACTGCACAATTGCTCTGTTGATTCATGGTCATGACTATTGCCTTTTGGATCATGATTAACGTGCAAAGGTCGTACCTACACAAGTTCCTCATCCACGCTATTAGGGAGATGGTAGAGCATAGGATTATTTTTTCTTGGGGTTGTAGCATGCTAGCACACCTTTGCCAGGAGCTTGGCCGGTATGTGCATTATGAGTACCGTAGCCTCAAAACATGCACACTTTTTTAGGTGTGGGCCTTCTCCCACATCATGTGCACCCAGCCAGTTGGTTTTCTCCAATGACGGCCATATCATGTTCCCATGGCCCACTGGTATGACATGACAAGCTAGTGGAGGTTTAGAGACCTATAGTTTTGGCACTTACATTTTGACACTCTTATTGTGAATGGGGTTTGATGGAGACCCCACCAATTTTTCTGGGTGGACAATAGCAGATACTTGAGGAACCTACAGCGGGACCATTTTTTGATCTACTGCTAAGATTACATTATAGTACCTTATTACCGGAGTTGGTTCATGTAGTAGCATGGCGGCTATACTAGTAGACGTGCCCACTTATACTAGGGTCTACATGAGTGTAGTGAGGGTGGGGGATCGACCTTGCCCTACCATTATTGATATCATCTCCGCAGATGATGATGAGTCTGATCATGATTAGCTACCCTTAGTGGCAACATATAATGTGGAAGTGGTTACATATTTTGCATGGTGGTGGGAGAGGCATCATCCTGCTCCTGTGTTCGATGAAGGCACCCTGAGAGGGGATCTTGGTCCACAAGGGAAATTTCCACCCCAACCCCTATAGGACAGGCAGAGAGGTCAACATTAGGTTGACGAGGAGGTGACACAACCGAGGCTAAGGCAGTGGAGGAGGTCAAATCCCCCACCAACAACCCATGTCTCTTTGGCACCACCAGCTTCCACTGTAGTAGCAGTGGTGACTATAGCATCACCGAGAGCAACCATCAATGCTGATGGTGCAGGTCCTAATACTAACCCTCACCCTGACTTGACATGGTAGCCAGGGGACCCAAGTATACGGGATATGTCGTTTATGTTTCTATGCTTTTATTTTTCTATTTATGATATATTTATATACATGCCATGTGATATTGATACATCTTTCTTTCTTTGTGTTTGTAGAGGATGCACAGGGATGGGTTGGGCTTATTACTCAGTGTAATTTAGAGGTCACCCCCAATGTGCCAATCCAAGGGTTGGTCCTTGAGGCTTACTGACTAGCATTTATGGGATGACATGCCCCCAATTTTGAGTCGATTGTGCGATTGAGGACCGCTTACAAGGAGCAGAGCATGGAGATTGTCCAGCTTACTGTGGAGCTAATGACTATTTGAGGATAGCATGATTAGCTATTAGAGGAGCTATGGATGACACTCACCGAGTGAGATGCAGCAATGAGGAGAGCTGATGTTGCTGAGCAGGTGCATGACGCTCTCCAGAGTCATCTCAATGACCTTGACAGGTAGCTGACAACTATGATCTCAACAGATGTTCAATGACTATAGGACGACTTGAGGTAGGCAGAGCTGACCATCTCTTCCTTATAGGGATAGGTAAGAGGGATGTGGGTAGCTTTTTCAGTATCACGCTCACACCAATCACACTCCATGACCACCATTTAGCACCTCCCAAGGTTCTAGAGCATCCACCAGAGCTAGAGGGATCTGGGAGCCATGTACCACAGTGATTAGAGGCTCATCATCAATTTTTTTATATCATTTTTGTAGCGAGACACGTACATACATATATACTTGTAGATCTTTTGTGTAGACATATATTTAGAAGCCACTCATTTTTGTATAGTAGTGGCCCAATACATGTACATGACATTGATACATACATGGGTATATATATATATGGATACATCGATTCTAATCTCATGGCCTTGTTCATTTGGATATGTATGTTCATTATTGTTCATGTATGTTTATGCTATGGATGTTATATGCTCATATAGATGTACACTTATATTAGATGTTAATCATGATTTAATAAACACACATGGTTGTATGTTATTAAATTATGATGATCTAATCATCTTTAAAAGATGTAATGTGATGCATGGACACACACACACATGTGGTCACATTATAACACAAAAAATTTCATAATGTGTTAATGAATAATGTCAACATATGTAGTGCTATTGCCCTTCTATAGAGAGAACACCACATAGATGACACATAGAACACTACACGTAGTATCGACGAAGATACATCTCATTAACAGGCTCTTTTAAAGGCATTCCATCCATAGATGATAATCCAAAAGCACTTGAAACATATACGGAGATCACAATGTAAGGGCCTAACCAATTAGGATTGATTTTTCCTCTTTGATTAGGTGTTGCATTTACATTTCTCTAGTTTTCACAGAGAACCAGATCTTCTATTTTAAAGGTCCTAGGAAGCACTCTTTGATTATATTGCCTAGATAACCACCATTGATAAGCTTTAAGATGTCTAAGGGACCATAAACAATGTTCATCAAGCATCTCTAGCTGATGCAAACGATTAAAGCGGTAGTTTTCATCATCAATTAACCTTTTAAGGGAAACCTGTGCTGAATATGAAATTTCTCGAGGAACTACCTCACTTCCTTATTCTTGAATGGTGTACCATTGTCAGAAACAAGCATAGCGGGCAATCCAAACCAAGAAATGATGTTGTTCATGAGGAAACTACAGATAGCTTCAACATTCATGGATTGAAGTGGAATAGCTTTAACCCATTTCATGAAGTAATTCATAGTGGTAATGATAAAGGTATGTCCCTTGGAAGAAGGAGGTGATATTTTTCCAATAGTATCCAACCCCCATTTTGTGGACGGCCAAGGATAATTTTTATTTTGTAATTCTTGGGCAAGTGCATGAATAAGATGACTGTGTTGTTGACATTCAAGAAATTTCTTAACAAAATCGAAGGAATCTTGTTCCATCATTTTCCAATAGTACCCCATGTGTATCAGTCTTCTTGTCAGGGATCTACCACCAAAATGTCCACCCCCAGAGCTCGAATGGGATTCCTTAAGGGAAAGGGGTATTTTTGTTTTAGTGAAACATTTGAGAAGCAATCCATTATAGGCTTTCTAATAAAGGACACCATATAGAATAACATAACACTTCAAAAGCTTTCTTATAATAGTGTGATGGTTCTTTGTCACATCATCTGGAAAGTTTCCAACATTTGGGTAATTATAGATATTAGAAAACCATTCTCCAGAGTCCACATGGAAACACACAAGGGACTCGGCTTCGAGCTGGTCGAGAACTGCAGGGGTCCGCAGGACTTGAAGCACCAAGTGGTATTCTTTCATGTCTTCTTCTAAAGGTACCAAGGAAGTTGTGCTCACCATGGCATCAGCATGTCTATTTTCTCTCCTAGGGACACTGTCTATTGTGAAAGAGGAGAACTATTTAAGAAAGGAAAAGGAAATGTCTCGATATCAAGACAACATACTTTTCTTAGCTTGATAGGTTCTTGTTATCTGGTTCACTATAAGTTTAGAATCACTTAGAATACGAAGGAATTTTACTCCCAGCATGATTATGGCACATAAGCCAACAATAAGTGCTTCGTACTCGGTGATGTTATTGGTATAGGGAAAATCTAGTCGAAAGGATAGACAAACCAGTTTACCTTCAGGAGATATCATAACCACACCAACTCCAGAACCAGTTTGACACCTTGATCCATCGAAATACATCTTCCATTTGAGATCATGATAAATTACAAAAATATTTTCTTCAAGAAACAAATCAAACCACGAAAAGGAATGAGAGGAGGGAGCATCTTCCCATTGATTTGCAACTACTTTACCCTTTATTGACTTCTAAGTAATGAACTTTATGTCAAACTTAGAAAGAAACATAACCCATTTTGCTAATCTTTGACCCGAGTTGTGTGCAAAATTGTTTGAGTTATTGGATGTGCAACAACCCAGTCAAGATCGTACGAGTTATGGATGTGAACTAGACTCTTGTTGCACTACGTGGTCTGATTTTCACTTGAGCTTGTGTGCTCCAATCCATCATTGGGGGCATAATCTTGATTGCATGTCAAGTACATGTTCTAACTTGATTTGATTCATAATGAGCCTAAGTTTCCTAGACCATGAGAAGCATTCCATATTAGAGTGTGTGGCCGATGAAAGGGTTATGACTCATTACAAGTTAATGGATCTTTGTATTGTTTGGAGAACTTGAATATGTGTGTTCCTTGACTGAGTCACAGACCTATTCATGCATGTATCTTACAGTCTTTGACTTTAAAAGGTGTTGCATTATTCAGTTTCAAGGTGATGAGTAAAGTGAATTACTGTGTAAAGCTATTCTGTGGTTTGTTTATTCTCAAGTGTAATTTGTAAAAGTGTTTTGGTGTCGAGTCTTGGTGAGGCATTTTTTCCCCCTTATATCGAATTGATGCAAGTTTTCATTTATTGAGCTGGAGTGAACTCTTGTGGGTATCTTTGTATTGGTTACAATTTATACAAGCATTCTTGGTTGCATCCATCTTGTAGGATTTTGATCCCTTACATAATGAATCCGACATGATTTACTAAGAATAAAATTTTTCCCCTATATTTGTGTTCATTCATTTATCTATTGTGTTTACAAATTGATCTTATAAAGTAGTGTTGGCCCAACCAATACAAAGTGTGCCATAGAAAAATGGCCCCTTGTCATTTTCATGGCATTTTAGATCTTGTTTCATGGTGTTGGATCTGTGTTTCTCTAATTTTATGATGTATCATGGCTTGAACATGCTTATTTAGGTACTAAAACTCAAAGAACAATGTCTTCTGAAGGTATTGTGAATTGTTGTAAGATAGTTCTACATTCTTCTAAACTCTATTTAATATACTTCACATAAAAATCACCTTTTTACACATCAACAAGCCCTATATTGAAGTGTTGTAAAGTATTGTAACAAGCCTTCACACTTTTCTAGGCACAATCTCCTTATTTACACCTTTCCCATGCCTTATTTTGTCTCTTTATGCCCTCATATGCTTATATTAAGTGTATTTTTGCATAATATCTTGATAAACAACATTAAACACAACATTATTTCTGACACTTGTTTTTAGGTCCTAGTTGGGATCCATTCACCATGGGTGGCGAATGAGTCCCCCTTAGCCCCAAATTCAAAACATTTCAAATTTCCTTTCAATATTTTATTCAAAATTACTTGATGTCGGCCTGTGATGAGGTATGAATGGATAGTAAGGCACAAGAATTGTATAAATAAGTGTTTTTCATCTCATTTTAACCCCAATCCATCAAGTTCACTTATTCACCTATTCACTCAAGCATTCAAGCATTCTACATCATCAATTGAAGCAACTATTGAAGAACTTTGAAGCATCCCTTGACATTACTTCAAACTTACAAGATTAAGGATTTGGTGAGTTAATAGCATTTGCATGTTGCTCATTCATCATTTCCTTTGCATTTCATTTATTTCTATTGGGTTTGATTACCAAAGTGGGGTTTGACCAAGGAAAACCCCTATTTGCTAACCCTCCAACATTTTTCCCCATTGCATGTGTCTTTGTAGCCTTTTTGTTGTAGATTTGATAGGTCTAAAGGTGTTCAAAAGTGGAAATCAATTCAACAAGGCTCTTCAAGTCAACATATCACTATTTCAAGCTTATTGAGTGTTTTATGTCCATTTCCTGCAGAACTGACTCTAGCAACCCGACATTCAGACATTCCCAAATCTGGTGTTGCTATTTGATTTTCCAAAAATATAGTCCAGTGGACTGATTTTCCACCCTTGGCAAATGAATCTCACTTGAAGTCTAAAAAATCTGTATTTTATCAAATCTCAGAACCCGACTATAAGAAATTAGTTCTCGACACTTTTTGATTAGTAGGACTGATTCGCCACCTTGGGCGAATGAGTCCCACTGTGAAAAACTAGTAAAATTCATCAACATTCCATACATTCCATAAAACTCATATTTCATCCAAGTGCACTCATATTTCATCCTTCTCCTTTTGTTCATCATATTACTTCCATTTTCTTCATTTTTTGTATATCACAATGTGTTTTCAAACATAGCTTAAATCACACTTGTGCATTCATTTTAGATCATTTTAATTATTCAATTCTATTTAGTTAAGTTCATTTACATCATATCATATAGCACACATCCTAATTTGAGTGTTACTTAAGCATTTTGGGACCTAAATCTCTCTCTTTCTAGGTGAAATATCTTAGGAAGAGAGCAAGCATCCAGGGTCCCAAAATCTATGTCACATTTTGGGGAACCCAACTTTTGAACACTTTAAAACATCTAATTTCATTTCACATCTTGCATCCTAGTTTTCATTTGCAATAGCATTTAATTAGGACATTGATTTGTTATTGCATTTTAGGATTTTCCATTTTGCATTAGTGAAACATTCATTCCATTTTCATTTTTGCATTCAAATTCATTGAAAAAACTAAAAATTTGCATTCTGCATCTGTACTTTCATTCTATAGACCATTTAAATCATTCTCAAAACTTCTAAAAAACACAAAAAAATTGCATCTTAGGACTCATTCGCCACCTAGGGCGAATCAATCCCTCTGCACTTTATAGACAATAGTTATGTATTTTTTCTAGTATTTTCCTGCATTTTTGTTTTTTTCCTTTGCATATCTATTACAATTACCATATTTTATGTTATTTGCATTTCAATTTCTTAGATTAGCTTGCATTTCCATTCACCCTTCCTTTGTGGTACTTGCATGAGTGTTTGGTGCCCTATTGATAATACTTTAGTGAGATGAAGTTCTAGACTCATGGCATCCTATGATAGCACTTTCATTTTGGACCTTAAGATCTCATGAGCTCCTACTCCTATTATGGAAAATTATGCATTAGGCCCTAACAATACCACTTCCATGCCTTCACCTTTCCATCCTATGCATGTTTACAATCAAAACAAATCCCTCCCACAAGACAAGGTCATTAACATTCATGAGGATTTTGCACATTTACAATAAGACTTGTCACTTAAAAACATTTCCACCACTGCTATACCTTCTATTGAGAACCTTCATCACTTAATTGAGAGTGATGATGGCTTGCAAGTGTTGAAACACATTGTCGATATTTAAAATAAACATGCTTCTTCAAATACCCAATCTGTAAACATTCTTGTAAGCCAAGGAGCACCTAAAGTTCCTCCTCCTTCAACTATAGCTTCCATACCCACTTACACCAATCCACAAGTCCACATAGCTATGCATCAACCTAATTATGTGACTACTTCTTTCCCAATTTCCACTAGCATTTCTATTTCTTTTGTGGCATCGCAAGTCCCTTCCACCACTTTCACACCCCCTAGCATTGCTTTCACCTCCCCTAACTTCCCTTACACTCCACCATTTTCCCTTCCATCTCAACCTACTTATCCTAATCCTTTTATTACACAACTCCTTAACACTGTTTCATCCATCGAACACCAACTTTCCACCATTAGTCAAACTCAAGCTGCTCCACCCATATATTTTGTCTACAACATCCCCTTATCATTAGAAATCTTACTTAACTTGATGCTACAAGGGATAGAAATGTCGAATTTTGATAAAAATGGAGGAAAAGGAGATCCTATCAACCATTTCAATGCTTATACCACTTTGTGTAGTGACTTTGTTGTTGATGATAAACTTTTGGAAAAAAAATTTCCAAGGACTTTGAAAAATACTGCTTTAGAATGGTTTTCCAACTCGCCCAATCATTCCATTCATTCATTTAATGAATTGGTGGAAGCTTTCATTAGTCACTTTCAAGTGCACATGACACCTAAAAATACAATGATTGACCTTATGAGATGTAGAAAAAACACGGATGAAAAAGTGACAGATTTCATCTCTCATTATCAATCCTTATACGCTCAAGTTGATGTAAAAATTCCAGATGTGCATCTACAGAAGATTTTTATTGAGAATTTGCACACCACTCTTCAAGATAAACTTACCATGATGAAATTCCCTTCATTCATGCATTTATGCACAACATTATATGATTATCAAAATTCGGTTTCAAATCGTGAGTCAAAATCCACTTCTAGCTGAGTTGACAAAGTTGAACATAACAATCCAAACCACAACAACATGCAAAACTTTTGCAAACCTAACCGAGGCTTTTTACACTTTAAGCCACCTCCTCCACCCCAACCACAACCAACTCAACAAGTTCAAAATTCAATGGCCACTACTAAGACAGCCATGCCTTATTCTTATGGAGATCCAAATAGACACTTCACCCCTTTACTCGACACCCTTCACCATACAATGAACCAATTAATACAAAAATGAATGCTCACCTTACCACCTGTTCGTCCACTTGATCCCAACCAAACCTTGCCACCTAGCTTCAAACCTAACGCTTATTTCCATTTTCATCATCAAAATGGACACGACACTAGACATTGCAAGCGTCTTAAACATTTAGTTCAAGATCTCATTGATTCAGGAAAAATGACCATTATGGGTGTTAATGATCAAGGAAATAATTCCATTCCACCCCCTAACCAAAATTTGCAAATAACCCTATGCCTAAACACACAACCTCATTCGTCAATGCTAGTGAACATTCAAAGCCTGATGTAATGACTGTTTATACACACAATGAACAACCTGAAACACCTCCTCTTGTTATCCAAGATGATCTTATGGAAATGGTGGCTACAATAGATGTTATCCCTCAAAAGGGCCAAACCTAAAAATCTCTTGAATCACTCTTTCTAATAAAGATATATTTCAAAAACTTCCTAATGGTCCCCTCTACATAGCTAGAAGAATCTATGATAAGCCCACTAATGGGATATTAATAGATCCCACTTGTGGCAAGAATGTGATCACAGAAGAATTTCTTGTATTACATGAACTATATCAAGATGATTATAATAAACCAACTGCATGGATCAAGACACATACTAGTTTTGCATTCCCTACGATTAGATTGATCGCACTCCCTTTGCAAATAGGACCTCAAACTTTGGATGTAACATTTGTAATTATTCCACAATCTGACCAATTTTGTTTGAGGATAGGCTACCCTTGGCTTCGCTCAAAGAAATCAGTCCCATCAGCTATTTATAAGTGCTTGAAGTTTCCACATGGAAATGAGGTATTCATCATACACCATAGTGGCTTTAATCCTTTATCTTCCAAAGGTAACTTTTTATTAGAAACCTTTTGGACTAAACCCATAGAACCTATCACCCCTCGTAAGGATTATTTTTACATTGCTTGTACCAAAAGTTTAATGCCAAAAAGATCGCTAAATTATCTCTTCATAACACATCTACATCCACCTCTCCTCATCCTATCCTCAATGAAACCATGATTACACCTAAATCTGATATTCAAAAAACTATCAAACCTTCTGAACAATCTACTCCTGACACTTCCTGGTCATCATCTAAATGACCAAGATAAAATGAAATAACTCCTGCCTCACATCCTCATATCAAACAAGTATATAAATCGAAAGAGAAAATGGTTGATCCATCCTCTTCGGTTTCTTTTGCTTTTCCCCTTTTGAAAGTAGAAGAACCTATGATGACTCAATCCACTCTTACACCTCAACAACTCCAAAACAGAATTAAACAGAACCATGTTGCTTAGGAATGTCAGTGTAATTGTCATCTCCTTGCTTGTACAAAAAACAATCAAGACAATCAATCTCCACCTTTGAAAAAAGAAATAGATGACCACCTTCCCTCTCCTGACCGACCACATGAAATTTCAACCCAACAACTACAACAAAATGAATCCATTCAACAACCAACACTCTTGATACATCCATCCTTAGAAATCACCCTTCATCCTCCCATCGTTATTAATCTTGATGATAATTATGAAGATATGAGGATTGGTAACATAGATGAAGTAAACAATGATTTGAACTCTTTATTTTCATCTACAATGAGCTTAAATGATACATCCTCTCCACCAAGTGAAGAACCTGGTACAACTCCTAGTTCAGCACTTGAGATTCCTCCTTTAAATAGTCAATCACCTTTGCATTACACTGAACATGATTGGGAGGTAGATGACTTGATGGATGACTTGCATTTTCCTACCTAGCCTTTCCTTAACATTTAATTTCCTTTTCTTTTCATGTGCGTATTGTGTTCCCTCGTATTGTGTGTTTGATGTTTTCTCTCTTCATACACTTCTTCTATTCATACCTTTATTCTTCTATTCGTTGTGCTTTGTTTTGTGTTTTTCTTTTGGAGATGACGCAAAGTGTAGAGACACCCTATGTCTCTTCCATGTAGACCCAAACAGTCCTTTTCTTTTTCATTTTTCTTTAGTGTTTTCCTTTTGGGGATGACGCAAAGCATAGATACGCACTATGTCTCTTCCATGTTGACCCAAATGGTCCTTGTCTTTTTCATTTTTGTTTTGTGTTTTCCTTTTGGGGATGACACAAAGTGTAGAGACGCCCTATGTCTCTTACATGTTGACCCAAATGGTCCTTGTCTTTTTCATTTTTTTATTTTTTTTTCCTTTTGGGGATGACACAAAGCGTAGAGATGCCCTATGTCTCTTGCATGTTGAACCAAATGGTCCTTTTCTTTTTCATTTTTTTTGTTTTCCTTTTGGGGATGACACAAAGTGTAGAGACACCCTATGTCTCTCCCATGTTGACCCAAATGGTCCTTTTTCCTTCTTCTTTTGTCTTTTCTTGTGTTTTCCTTTTGGGGATGATGCAAGGCATTGAAACCGAAATGTCTCCTTAATGTGGACCCAAAAGCTTTTTCATTCTTTTCTTCCTTTTCTCTTGTGTTTTCCTTTTGGGGACAATGCAAAGCATTGAGACCGCAATGTCTCTTCAATGTTGAATCAAAATGGACTTTCTTTTCCTTTTTTTTCACTTTCTTTCATTCTTCTAGTTCTATGTGTATTTGGGGAATGATGACAGCTCCACACTCTTTCATATCAAAACATTGCAGCAACAAGCATACCAGCCCCAAATCCATAGATCCCTTATGTGTTTGGTGTACTTTCTTTTCTAGGGGGAAACTTCCTCCCTTTCTTTATTTTTCATTTCTCACATAATGATGTGTCACAATTCCTTTAAAGTGGGAGGCATACATTACCATTAATTCATGTGCATGCTTCATTCTTATTAGTGTAGCCTTGTCAGTTACGTGATGTGTTTGTCACTTTGTGGATGACATTGGGTGTAATGTCCTTCATAAGCATGATATATCTTAGCATATTACATTTGTCTTTATGGTTTGATGTGATGCACTGCATCCCCTAAGTTGTGAATATACTATTCTTTGATTGGTACTCTCTTGGAGACATTAGACACAATGTTCCCTAAGTGACTGACCTTGCATAAACTGAACAAGACTCCTTTGAACAATCTTTCACATTATATTTATTGCATTCTCATTCGGCCACCTTGCATAACACAACTTGCATTCCTATGGAGCCGTCTTATTTTTTTGGCCACCTTGCATAACACAACTTGCATGACTGTGGTGCCATCGTATTTTTCTTGTCATATGAAACTTAAACCAACATTTACATTTCATTTAGCTTTGTGGCGCCTTGTTAAATTTATCAAGTTGTATAGCTTTAGCATGGTTGAGTGGGAAGCCCAACTAGCAGCATGACTTTTCCCCATAGCCACTTTTTTGTTTGTGAGTGCATACCAACTAGCATATGTATCTTACTTATTTTTTCTCATGCCCCAGAGTGAGTATACATTCTCTTTTTCAAACAATCAACCTAGATCTCTTTTCACAACTAGTTGGATTGACGATCGAAGCTTCATTCATTTCAACACTTGTGTGTTCCTTTGTCCTTATGCTTAGTTTTCCATGGGATATTTGTCCTAGGGGCTTGATCATCCCTTTTGATCATTATATTCTATCTTGCTAATGTAGGTGCATTTGAACCTTCCCCTCGATGTTCATGGCTACTTTAGTGTGAGTTTGATGCTTGTTCATCCTCTCACTATGATGTATCTGGTTTCATGGTGTTGAATCTGTGTTGCTCTAATTCTATGATGTATCATGGCTTGAACATTCTTATTTAGGTACTAAAACTCAAAGAACAATGTCTTTTGAAGGTGTTGTGAAGTGTTGTAAGAAATTTCTACATTCGTCTAGACTCTATTTAATACATTTCACATAAAAATCACCTTTTTACACATCAACAAGCCCTATATTGAAGTGTTGTAAAGTCTTGTAACAAGCTTTCACACTTTTCTAGGCACAATCTCCTTATTTACACCTTTCCCATGCCTTATTTTGTCTCTTTATGCCCTTATATGCTTATATTAAGTGTATTTTTGCATATTATCCTGACAAACAACATTAAACACAACATTATTTCTGACACTTGTTTTTAGGTCCTAGGTGGGACCCATTCACCATAGGTGGTGAATGAGTCCCCCTTAGCCCCAAATTCAAAACATTTCAAATTTCCTTTCGAGATTTTATTCAAAATTACTTGATGTCGGCCTATGATGAGGTATGAATGGATAGCAAGGCACAAGAATTGTATAAATAAGTGTTTTTCATCTCATTTTAACCCCAATTCATCAAGTTCACTTATTCACCTATTCACTCAAGCATTCAAGCATTCTACATCATCAATTGAAGCAACTATTGAAGCACTTTGAAGCAGCCATTGACATTACTTCAGACTTACAAGATCAAGGATTCGGTGAGTTAATAGCATAAATGCATGTTTTTCATTTATCATTTTGTTTGCATTTCATTTATTTCTATTGGGTTTGATTACCAAAGTGGGGTTTGACCAAGGAAAACCCCTATTTGCTAACCCTCCAACATTTTTCCCCTTTGTATGTGTCTTTGCAGCCCCTTTTTTTGTAGATTTGATAGATATAAAGGTGTTGAAAAGTGGAAATCAAGTCAACTAGGCTCTTCAAGTCAACATATCACTATTTCAAGCTTATTGAGTGTTTTTTGTCTATTTCCTGTAGAACTGACTCTAGCAACTCGACATTCAGACAATCCCAAATCTAGTGTTGTCTAATTTTCCAAAAATATAGGAGTGGACTAATTCACCACCCTTGGTGAATGAGTCCCACCTGAAGTCTAAAAATCTATATTTTGTCAAATCTCAGATCCTGATTGTCAGAAATCAGTTCCTGACACTTTTTCATCAGTAGGAGGATTGGTTCGCCACCTTGGACAAAAGAGTCCTACTGTGGAAAACCAGTAAAATTCATCAGCATTCTAGACACTCTAGAAAACTCATATTTCATCCAGGTGCACTCTAATTTCATCCTTCTCCTTCTGTTCTGCATATTTCTTCCATTTTCTCCATTTTTTCATATCACAATGTGTTTTCAAACATAGCTTGAATTGCACTTTTGCGTTCATTTTAGATCATTTTAATTAGTCAATTGTATTTATTTAAGTTCATTTACATCATATTATATAGCAAACATCCTAATTTGAGTGTTACATAAGCATTTTGGGACCTGAATCTCTCTCTTTCTAGTGAAAAATCTTAGGAAGAGAGTAAGCATTCTAGGGTCCCAAAATCTATGCCACACAAAGATACCCACAAGAGTTCACTCCAACATACTAAATGAAACCTTGCATCAATCTGATACAAGGGGGAAATAGATTTGTCACCAAGACTCGGCACCAAAACCCTTTTACAAATTACACTTGAGAATAAACAAACCGCACAATAGCTTTACACAGTAATTCACTTTATTTGTCACCTTCAAATTGAAAAATGAAGCGCCTTTTAAAGTAAAAGACTCCAAGAGATGTGCATGAATAAGTCTATGACTTGATCAAGGAACACGGGTATTTGAGCTAGCCATGCAATGCAAAGATCTGTTAACTCACAATGAGTCATAACCCTTTCATCGGCCACACACTCCAATATGGAATGCTTCTCACAGGCCAAGAAACTCATGCTTATTATGATGCAACTGAAGGTACAACACCTACTTAACATGCAATCAAGATTATTCCCCCAATGATGGATTGGAGTATGCAAGCTCAAGTGCAAGTTGGGCTAGGTAGTGCAACAAGAGTTTAAACTGAAAAATGCATCACCTTTTAAAGTCAAAGACTCCAAGAGACGTGCATGAATAGGTATGTGAGTTGGTCAAGGAACATGCATATTCAAGCTCTCCATGCAATGCAAAGATCCGTTAACTCATAATGAGTCATAAACCTTTCATCGGCCACACACTCCAATATGGAAGACTTCTCACGGACCAGGAAACTCAGGATCATTATGATGCAACTCAAGTTACAACACGTACTCATAATGTAATCAAGATTACATGCCCAGTGAAGGATTGGAGTACACAAGCTCAAGTGCAATTCAGGCCACATAGTGCAACAAGAGTCTAGTTTGCATCCATAACTCGTACCATCTTGACTGGGTTATTGCACACCAAACATCTCGAACAATGTTGCACACAACTTGGGTCATGTTCAAGATCAATAGTGTGGAGGACAAGGAAACATGTCCCCTTATATTCTCCCCCACCTAATTCTGGCGATGCCCCCAATGCCACTGCTCAGACTCCACTCCACGCTAAGTCTTCTCAACATGTGGATGTAATTTTTGGACTCAGTTGGACTGAGTTGAGTTCCCTTCAAGGAACTGCATGACCTTCCCCTCTTCACGCCATAAGGACTTGGCTCTCTCCAAGGTCGCCTCATCTTTTGGTTTTCCTTCCCAATGGATGAGGAATTCCCAATAGGCCATCTTCCCATAACCTCTCATTCAC
Source organism: Sequoia sempervirens (assembly GCA_007258455.2). Classification (NCBI taxonomy): domain Eukaryota; kingdom Viridiplantae; phylum Streptophyta; class Pinopsida; order Cupressales; family Cupressaceae; genus Sequoia; species Sequoia sempervirens. The sequence goes on along the minus strand of VDFB02270651.1, from coordinate 481,642,486 downwards.
ATTGCCATAACTTTTTTCACCTTTTGCTCAGGATAGTCTAGAATGTTGGCAAGTCCTCAATAAGGGATGTTGCGCATGGTATCATCCTTGTCAAGATGTTGCGCTCTCAATTGGCTGACATGGAATACAAGGTGCACCTTCATGTGCAAGGACAGATTGAGTCAATAAGCTACTTTACCAACTCACTGGGTAATCTTGGAGGGTCTGTCCCATCTTCGAATGAGGGAGGCACTCAACCCCTTGGGTGCCTTGAACTATTGTTGATCCATCCTCAGTAGAACTCAATCTCCAAATTTGAATTCAACCAGTTTGCGGTGCACATCCCTACTCTTCTTCGTATGGTCTGCATCTTTTTTCAAGTGGTACTATGCCAAATCGATATGGTCGTTGAATATTTTTACATACTCTACCACCTCGGAGCTTGTACCCAAGTATCCTCATAGAATGGAGTGAGGATTCAATGGTTTTTTCCCACTGGCCAACTCAAATGGTGAGTATTGACTCATACTAGACTTCTATAAGTTATAGCTAAACTGGGCCACATCCAAAAAGTGGGGCCAACTAGCCTAATATTCTCGAACATAGTGTCAAAGGTAATCCTCTAAGATTCCATTCACTTGCTCAATTTGACCATCTGTTTATGGATCATAATTGGTAGACACAAGAATCTTTGTTCCCATTAGTTTAAACAACTCCACCCAAAAGTTAGAAGTAAACCTTGGATCCCTATTAGAGATGATACTAAGTGGCATGCCCCAGTACTTAACCACATGCTTGAAAAAGTACTCGGCTACCACCTCAGCTAGACAAGGTTTTCTACAAGAAATGAACACAACATATTTAGAAAAGCGAACAACCACCACCATGATGTTGGTGCATCTATCCACCATTGGCAACCAAGTCATGAAGTCCATACTGATACTAACCCATGGGCGTATAGGAACTGGTAATGGTTGCAAGATTCCACCCAAAAGTTGTGTTATGGCCTTGTCTTGTTGACAAGTTAGGCATGTTTGCACAAAGGTCTCCACATCCTCTCACATACCTATCCAGTAGTATCCCCCTTTCGAGCAAAGAAATTTTCCTTTTCTGACCTAGGTGCCCTGCCCACATTGAGTCATGACACTCCAATATGAGCTCTCTTCTCAGGTCTTTCCACCTTGACACATACAAATGGTTATATGTGAAAAATAATAAGTCATTTTGTAGATGAAAACAACGCATCTGACCTAACTTAACTTGCAACATGATCTGATATGCTTGTGAATCATTCTAGAGCCCTTCTTTGATTTGCTTCAGCACATGCTCAATAACTTTGATCTGACTCGCTCCTAAGTTAGGTTGTTCGTCCAACACATTGACTTGAGTCTTTTGACTCAATGCATCAACAATAATTTTATGATGTCTAGGATTGTAAACCAACTCAAAATCAAATTCAGCCAAAAATTATTGCCACTGTGCCTACTTCAGGGTAAGCTTTGCCTATGATTTGAGGTAGGTAGAACTCACATTATCCATTTTCACCACAAATGGTGCTCCAAGAAGGTAGTGTCGCCACACTCTTAAACAATGCACAATTGTTGTCATTTCCTTCTCATTTATAGTGTAATTCTTCTCTTGGTTGTTGAACTTCCTTGATTCATAAGCCACCAGATGACCTCCTTGCATTAGGATGCCACCAAAAGCAAAGTCTGATGCATCCATTTGAACTTCAAATGGTTCACCATACTTCGAAAGAACCAACACAAGTTTCTCTATGAGCTTCTTCTTTAGTAGCTCGAAAGCCTCTTGTTGCTTTGGTCCCCATTTCCATCCTTCTTCAACAGGCCAATGAGTGGGACCACAATTCTTAAGTAACTAGAAACAAATTTTATGTAATAGTTCGCCAAACCCAAAAACTAGCAACCTCATGAACAAAACGGAGTGGCTTCCAATCCATTATAGCTTGTAGCTTCTCAGGGTCGGGCTTCAACAAGTCATGGCCAACTATGTGACCCAAGAACTAGAGCTCGATCTGAGCAAAGGAGCACTTCTCCTTTTTGACATACAACTTGTTATGTTGCAGCAATTCAAATACCTTAGCCAAGTGATGCTTGTGTTCCTTAAAAGTTCGACTGTAAACCAATATGTTGTCTAGATAGACAACAACACATCTATCCAATAACGGATGAAAGACATCATTCACTAGGGTGCAAAAGGTAGCTGGCACATTGGTCAAGTTGAATGGCATGACCAAATATTCATAAGAACCATACCACGTAGTCATAGTGGTTTTCTTCTCATCCCTTAGAGCAATACGGATCTAATAGTATCCTTGACGTAGATCCAACTTTGTAAAGTATCTCACCTTTATGAGTTGACTGAAGCTATCAACAATGAGGGGCAATAGATACTTATTCTTCATAGTGAGCTTGTTCAGACCTCGGTAGTCAACATGCAGTCATAATGAACCATCCTTTTTTGTTGAAATAATAAAGGAGCAACATAAGGTGAATGTGACGGTCTGAGGAACCCAACCTTAATGAGTTCTAAGAGTTGCCTCTTCAACTCTTCCATCTCGAGTGCTAATAGTTGGTAAGGAGCCTTTGTAGGAGGGTGAGCTCCTAGCTCCAATTCAATTCGATGATCCACATGTCTTCTTAGCGGGAGCTCCACATACAACTTACTTGGAATGACATTTGATTAGGCCTAAATGACATCCTGCACACTCTCAGGATTATAGGAAATGACTTTTTCCTCTTCATCCCAGTCCCCAAGAAGTGTTGCCAAATATATCTCCTCGGGAGCCTTCTGAGCAGCTCTACGCAAGCTCATCGAAGAGATGATTTGCTTGTCAAGATCCACCTTGATAGTTTGCAACACACTCAGCCACCTCGAGTCCATGAAGATAACACATCCTAGATGTGAGGCTAGCATGGCACAAGACTGGCGGATAAAGTCCTGACCAAAGAGCAGGTCAAAATCAATGGCATCGATTGTCACCAAGTCCACCTTACCCAACCATGACACAACTCACACCGGAGTAGCTCATATCTCACCCACAAATTTCTCTACTAGGTTGTTCACACTTTTGAAGGTCTTTTGTCCTTTCGCCATCAGAAGATTAAACCTCTTTGCACTCTTCGCCACTATGTAGCTATGAGTCACCCCAGTAACTAACATTCTAAGTACGTTTATTGGTCTAAAGAAGACCACAAAACACAGCTCATGCTAAGTTGAGGTGTCTTGAACATGTGTACCAAGTTGAAGATTTTCACATACTATCAGAAGTCGCAGGGCTCCCATCTCAGCAACCATATTTTCTTAGGACAACACCGTGTTAATCTATTGATGTTCTAGACACTCCTGCACCTAGTGATCAGGGCGATCACAAATAAAACCATTCTTTTCATTCTTCTTTTCATAATTTGAAGGTCACTCCCTTCAAGGCTTCTTAGTTTTCTTTTTATTATTAGCTTTTCTTTCACCATGCTTGGGGTAGGGTGCACGCCCACACTCCTTCCTTTTGTTTTGAAATGACCTCCCTTCCTTTGCAGCATCATACTTACCCCCACCATATCCTTTAGCCATGTTGCCCTTGAAATCAAGGAGTCACTCAGTCGCAACAATAGCCTAAGGTAGAGTCTGCACGTTTTTCCAACATTTTTCCACTTGCACCCATTGTTGCAACCCTCACATGAATAAATACAACTTCTCAAAGTTAGTCATACCCTTCGAGGCCTCGAGAACTAACGTATGAAATTCTTTCACATAGTCACAGACTTTACCAATGTGCTTGAGCTCATCAAACTAAGCTCGGACCACCCATTCTGAATTTTTCAGGTCGGAACTGCTTGCACAATGCATCTTTCAGTTCATCCCAAGTTTCGATGTCCTCCACCATGCACCCAACTAGCTTATTAACCTATCTCAACCTCCACCATAGCTTGGCACTCCTAGTGAGGACGGACACCACTTTATTCACTTGTGCTTCATCAGATAAACCTGACATATTTGAGAAGAGCTCCTCGACGTCCCAGAAGAAATTCTCCAAAATTTTATCATCATGCTTTCCATCATAAAACTCCACCAGGTTAGAACCTTTGGTGGAAGATTGTACTCCGCCATGAGTAAGGATTGTATTACGTAGTGTTTGACCTTCTTGAAGGAACTCGCATTCCCTCTTGAGTGTGTCAAGAGCATCCTTCACAGTGTGGGTCTCAGCCGCAATTCCATTGTATGCATTTTCTAGATTTGTGGTGCACTCATCCAATTCTAAGGCCTCCGTTGTAGTCATGCGAGCCTCTAGATCATGTAACCAGTCATGCGTTTTGGGTTGGTCATGATTTTCACTGTGACCAGTACACAATCCTGATTGATCTCACTCTACTCTAGATTTAGGCTCAACATTAGCTTCGGGACTTCTTTCTGCCATGGATACGATGCACTCTAAACCAGAAGATGTTACAATGATTGAGTTCAGTCACTAAACTTCTCTAATACCAACTGACGTGGGGCTACACTATGTGACCTTGTACAACACTGAAATAATGTCTCTCCTAGCTCAAGGAGATCTAGTGAGCTCGCTACCTGGATTATACCTTGCTCAACTCGAATCGTGACTTCAGAACTCTGGCCAACACTACTTTATTAGATAAATTTAGTATTAATGTAAACACAACAGATAAATGAATGAACATGGATATAGGGGAAACTTCTTATTCTTATTAAATTATGCAGGATTCATAATGTAAAGGATCGAGATCCTACAAGTCAGATGCAACCAAGAATGCTTGTATAAATCATACCAATACAAAGATACCCACAAGAGTTCACTCCAACTCAGTAAATAAAACCTTGCATCAATCTGATACAAGGGGGAAAAAGATTCCTCACCAAGACTCAGCACCAAAACCCTTTAACAAATTACACTTTAGAATAAACATACCACACAATAGCTTTACACAGTAATTCACTTTACTCATCACCTTCAAACTAAACAATGCAACGCCTTTTAAAGTCAAAGACTCCAAGAGACGTGCATGAATAGGTCTGTGACTTAGTCAAGGGACACGCGTATTCAATCTCTCCACGCAATGCAAAGATCCATTAACTAGCAGTGAGTCTAACCCTTTCATCGACCACATACTCCAATATGGAATGCTTCACACAAACCAGGAAACTTGGGCTCATTATGATGCAACTCAAGTTACAAGACCTACTCAGCATGCAATCAAGATTATGCCCCCAGTGATGGATTGGATTATTCAAGCTCAAGTGCAATTTGGGCCACGTAGTGCAACAAGCTCGTCTAGTTCACATCCATAACTCGTACCATCTTGACTGGGTCATTGCACACCCAATGGAAAAATAATGGATTTCATAGTCAACTAGGATGTAGCTAATGTAATAGATAGCTCTCTCCTTCCTGGTGTCATCATATTGATCCAAAAGAGCTGCCAAAGCATATGGTGACATGGAAAGGTAAAGCAGAAAGGGTCTATCTTGCATGGCCAACATCAATACAGGAGGATTGGCCAAATAGATTTTGATTGACTCAAAAGCTTTTTGACACTCTTCATCCCACATGAATCAAACATCATTTTTCAATAAACAAGTGAAAGGGAGGGTACGATCAACCAATTGAGCTATAATTCTACAAATTTCCTAAATCTTCCCCTATAGACTCTGCAGCTCAGTGATATTCCTTAGTGGAGGCATGTTAATGATGGCATCAATCTTATTTGTATCAACCTCGATTCCATCGTGAGAAACTATAAACCCAAATATCTTGTCGGCATCAACATTGAAGCACTTATGAGGATTTAGCCTCATCTTATAAAGTTGAAGCATTTCAAAGATAAGATGAAGGTCCTTTACATGGTCTTGATGGGTTATCGATTTCGCCAATATGTCATCAATGTAATCTTATAAGATCTTATGGATAAAATCGTGAAATATTAGGGCCATCGCCCATTGGTAAGTTGCTCCCACATTCTTTAATCCAAAGGGCATGACCATATAATAGAAAGTAACCCACGGGGTAGTGAAGGTTGACTTGTATTGATCATCTAGGTTAATATGGATCTGATTGTAACCAAAGAATCCATCCATGAAAGATAGTAGTGCATGGCCTATAGTAGAGTTGACAATCATATCTATATTAGGCAATGAAAAAGCATCCTTAAGAGAAGCCTTATTAAGATCACGAAAGTTGATACATATAGGAATACGGCCATTAGGTTTACTAATGACAGTTATATTTAAAATCCAAGGGGAATAGTCAATCGGACAGATAAAGCCAACTTTCAATAGTTTATCTATCTTTTTCTTAACCATCAATGCCACCCTGGGATTGATCTTTTATATTTTCTACTTAACAAGCTTGGCATCGAGACATAGGACAATATTGTGGACCACCATAGACTCATCAATACTAGGCATATCCCCATATTTCCAAGTGAAGATATCAGGATGAGAATGCAAGACATTGGAGTGTTCATCCACTTCTTTTGAAGAGAGACACTTCCTGATCTTGATCACTTTTTCTAAGTATTTAGGATCCATAGAAACTTTGACAGTATATCCTTTAAGAAGGGAACTACATTCTTTAGGATGAGATATCGTGACATCATTACTGATGTTAGATAGAGGAGCTTCCTCATCAATACTCAAAAAAAATTCTCCAAAGTATGCTTGACTATGCAAGCGATACAAGAACTATTTCTTGTGATGATAAGGAGGCAACAGGGAATAAGCACCTAGAAATTCCTCTAGTGCTTCATCCAAAGAGAAGACATCAAGAGGGACCTTCTCAGCCTATCCCCTTTCCTCTATTAACTTAGGGTGAACTAGGCTCAGTGGCTTGGTTGAGATCATATTAACATTCTGCCAAGGATTTTTCTTGGATTGTTCTACAAAACATCCCAAACCTAGATAACATTGTCATGGCTTAAACTAGATAGGGACCTGAATTCCTTGTTCAATGCACCCTAGGACTTTATACTCGTAGCCATATCGAGAAGCGAGCTCATATCCAAACCCACAATGAGTTTGCAAAACCTTTGGAAGCAATGGCTCCATGTAGAGCGTTTCATTCCACCAACGGATGTCAAACGTCTCTACGGGAGTACCCCACCTTCTTTACCAAGATCACAAATGTTAACCTCTATCGCAGAAGGGGGATTACTCTCCTCAGCACAAGGAGTGTTATCCTAAATAGGATCACACTTCTCCTCCTCCTTGGGATCATCGTCCACATTTGTGTCAAGGGTACCTAGAAGGTCTATGCAAGAGGGGTTTTCCTTGCATTCTAACGAAGAATTTAGAGAAATTCAAGGAGCCGCAATCATCACCAAGGAAGTGTTCATTTGAGAAGCAGACGAGGGAGACTCACAGTCCTCTGCTTTAGGTGGTTCTTCATTTCCAACACTTGTTCTAGGAACAACTTCCACAGAGGGTATCGATGAAGAACAAGCCATAGCATCGGCAATCAAATATGGAATACAATTCTTGAGAGTAGATACAACCAAAGCATGACTGGTAGCCGCCAGCTCACAAAGGTGAACAACTTTTGGATCTAATTTAACTATAACTACTCGATTATTTGCAATGAACTTCAAAGAATGGTTTAAAGTGGAAGTCGCGACACCCATAGCATGAATCCAAGGTCTCCCTAAGAGGAGGTTTTATGGTAATGGGCCAGGCATCACATAAACCAACATGGGTAGAGTAACAGGGCCTAGTTGCAAAGGTAGTATTATCGTACCTAGAGCTTGGGGGTCAGCGTTATCAAATCCATGAATGTCCAGGGAGGAAGCCACTAAGGAAGATGAATTAATTTTAATATTAGGAAATAGGTCCATAAAATAGACATTGAGAGTTGAACCAGTCTTAATGAGGGTACGCTTAATACCGATATTGTTGACATTAATTATAATCATTAGGGGATTTGCTTGCTTCTGCACATTTGGAGGCTAGATTTCTTGCAGGTGGAACGTGATTTTTGGTGAATCCATGTGAATATGAGCCAACAACGCATTAACATCTGTAGGCCTAGTGGAGGTAGGCAAGAGAATATTTTGTAAAGCTTCCTAAAAAAATCCCAAAGTGAGATCTTAGCTAGAGTAACACAAAGTTGCTTGACAAGATCATAATCGTCAGGTGCTTTGATCGTAGGTTTAGGTGTTGAAGGAAGGCTTGGTTGAGAAGATGGTAGAGTAGAAATAGATGGTTGTGATGTAGGGATGGAAAGTTGTTGATTCAAGTTTTTTTTATTACTCCTTGTAGGATATGTGTGCCCAACAACATTATAAGATGTAGAGTTTGTAACTTTCATGAATCTTGAATATAGGTCCAATGAATCGCTACGACATGAAATTCCATAAACCAAAGATTCAGTGGGGGTCATGTAAATGACAAGTTTCTCAGGGCTTAGAGGAGCCACAGAGACCACCCACCACATTTATTGACAGTTCCTCAACCTATCGTGAGGAAATTTTTTTGGGAGATTTACAGATAGGGGAGAGTGCTTCTAAGAATTCATCTAGAGTGCCTTCCAACATATCAAAATCTTCCGTAGAATAGTCATTATCACAAATGTGCAACATCACAAAAAAAAAGATCAAACGTTCATGTTAGGTTCAACAAAATGTGATATAAGAGGGATTTGTTACACATGGGTCTCTCCCTTCTTGAGAGATCACTAGGGAATGAAATTCCCTTATACACCTCAGAATAATGGATTAACAGAATGACAAGAAACTAAGATTCATTTATGCTTCGGGAAAAATCACCAGAGACCCTAAGAGAGAAAAACCAGGTGATTTTTGTCCCAGAAGAGGGAGCTCTCAGCCAAAAGATGTCAATGCAATTTCTAGACACCAGTGCAATGTGCTAGCGTCCTAAGTAACAAAGAACTCAGGAACTCGATTGGACAAAAACAAGCTTTACTTATGAGCTCAGGCCTAAGGAGTGTTGAACAATTTAACTAATCAGAAAACCAAAAATTGAAATGAACACAAGGATGTTCGGAGAAAGCTTACCTTTCTCTATACGGATAGATCTTCACTCCAAGCTCCTTTCTGTGACCCACACACAAAAGAATGAGGAGAAAGTTGTTGAGTGGTTGTATAGGGGCATGCCTCAGTCAAACCCCCATTTTGGTGTTCCCACCTCCATGAACAGCCAAGTTGAAAAGGAATGTAAAATAAGTAAGCAAAGTGTGTGGTGAAAGAAAAACCTACTCAGGAGTAGAACCCACACCACAAGGAGTGTGTGGTGAAAGCAAGACTGCTCAGGAGTGGAACCCTCACCACAATATAGTAAGTGAACAAATATGAAAGGAAAGTGAAAGAGAGTATTACCCATGGGCCTAGACCCTCTCTGGAGCACACAGACGCACTATTGAGTGCTTGCTTGAGAGCTACTGCTGCTATTGCGAGGACCTCAATCCAGCATGGCATCGCTTGTGAGAGCACTACTATCAAAATTGAAGAGAACTTTGAATTGGAGCAACTAATAAGACAGCTTGAGTGATGTCTTCCAACCCCCAAATGATAGAAAAAAAAGGGGTTTTTAATGTTTGCAAGGGTAGCAAAGAGTTGTTACTTCTAGAATGTAACTGCTAGGACACGTGTCTCAAGGGTTAATCTTCTAGATTCAGCATTTTTGGCTCAGGCAATCGACAAGATTCTAGTGCACCGTGCAAACGTCCACGTGCCACATGTGTGTCTAGAGCCTAGATTCTCAGGAAATGTGTCACCAGGCTTTTGTTCCTCAGCCACAAGTCTGCATGGAGTTAGAATCACAAAATTTTGACCCATGAGAATTTTTCATTAATGTTCCAAGGCATCATAAATGTTGGCATATGGCTTCTAGTGTTGTCATTGATGGAAACCTAAGATATAGATTTGGTTCACACTGCAGTATCTGACCATACCGAGAGATAAAGTAAAGAACAGAGTATCTGGTTGAAGTTGAATTTTTCAATCTATTTGCATTACCAGTTTATCAGTTTGGGTTGTGGATCTCAGGGAAGGTCATTGGGTATCTAGAATGTCTTATTCTTGAGTTTTGTGTCATCGCATCAAGTGGTGTACAAGTTAGGAGTTTTGGTCTTTTGATTTTCTATTCAACAGTGCTAGAAAGTCAACTAAGTGAATGTGGGATGTTGTGGATGTTCAAGGAAAGATTGTTTGGGATATTTTCATATTGGAGATTTTGTTTTGGGTCCTCACTATGCTATGGCTAACTTTCGTGGATACGCATTAAATGTTGTTCATGATTTGAGCTGACAGTTGGTAAATATTTTCTATTTTATTGAAGCCGACATGAAGCGATTAAATCCTTAGTGGCGGATACATATAAGTGATCGATTATTTCATTTTGAGGTGTGTTCGATGCAAGTTAGTGTGTGTTGCGAATGTCAGAAGGTTAGTTGAGTGATTATGCATAGTTTCACTTGTACAATTTACATTATTTTGTGAAGCGAATTGAAACAGAACAGAGCAAAGTGCAAAATCAAATAGAAGGTCCATAATTTTATCTATGAGCCTATCTAGAATTGTAATCGGGCATTTGTAGATGCTACTTTCTCAGTTCAACTCTTTTATGTAAACCAAATATTTTTTTAGGCAGTGACCCTTCCTGATCTTGAGCAATGAGCTCTAGGAAGTGCCTGAATGCAAGTGCATTCCCCATTTGTAAAACACTTATATTTGAGTACTCAAATTGTGGATTGGCCTCCACTATGGTTTTTCCCCTAATAGGGTTTCCATGTAAAAATCCTTGTGTTATGGCGTTGTCTATTATTGTTTTATGTTCATGCAACTCTTTTTGATTGAATGTTATAAGTACTTGAGAGATCAAATTAATAAAGTTAAAAAATTGCACAACAATGATTCACCCCACCTCTCAGTGTTGCTTGATTCTAACAATTGGTATCAGAGCTAAGTTCCTCATAAGAAGTTTAACAACTTGAGGTGGATCTTGAAATGTAATGGACTTTGGTAGTCTTTAGCAACAACTTTTGGTGGTGCTTGATGATATTGATCAATCCAAAGCAGAAGTCCAGGAATTGAAAGAAAATCTTAAGGATGTTGAGAAATTCATTCAGAAATTGAAGGATTAGATTATTAAGTCCAGGGAGAAGAGAAAGGATCTATGTGACCAGATTAAGCAAAAAGAGAGAAAAATCATGGATGATGTTCACCTGAATCAAACCTTGAAGGAAATAACTAAATAATGTGAAAATATTGCCAAAGACAATGCTACCCTAAAGCATGAGATGGAATATATGGTGATGAAGCTAAGGAGATTGAAGAAAGAAGAATGAGGAAAATATTGCCCAGTCCCTAAAAGAAAGATTTGATGAATGTAGCATAAATAATGGAGAATTCTTTCAGTTAGAGATTGAACTGCAAAAATCCAGAAACAATGAAGAAGAGCTTGAAAAATAGATTGTTATTCTTAGGGACGAACTTGCTACTACAAATGAATACAAGGAGAAGTTCAAGATTAGCTCAATTAAGCTTGATGAGTTGACTCAAGGTCAAAAGAATGGATATGACAAGCGAGGTGATCTTGGATATGAGAAAGGAGAAAGTTCCAGATTTGGACAAAGGAATTTCAGACAAGGAAATTAGATGAACAAAGCAAAAAGGCATTCGTTAAGACAACCTAATACTCAAAAGTTTAATGGATATTGTTTTTCTTGCAATAAATTTGGTCATATGGTTGCTCAATGTAGAAGTAAAATTAAATCAAGTGATCCATCATTCTCCAGTCAATGTTTCAATTGCAATAAGTTTGGTCATAAGTCAATTGAAAGCAGAAATGTGTCAAACAACTTTGTCAATGGAAGGAATGTTAAATGTTATACCTGTGGAAGATTTGGGCATATTGCTAACTAGTGCAGATCAAGAAGAAATCAATGGAATGATTGGTCTGGACCAGGAAATGTTGTGTGTTTCAATTGCAACAAATATGGTCACATTGCAAGATTCTGCAGAAACAGAAATATGGATAGAAGAGGTCCGATATACAAAGGAAAAAATGCATAGAAAGATGATAAAGGAAAATGGAATGTAAATGTGGATGAAATAAGAGATCAGATGAAGAAAACATGGGTGAAGAAGAGTCCCTTTGTTATAGGAAATGATCCAACACCATAACCTGCTTCTAGTAATTCCTCTGGGAATTAGTTTTGGGCCTCTGGCCTAGGGGAAGCTGTCAAGAAAATCCTTCAAACCACCTTGCCAGTAATTGACACCGGGATGTGGATGAATGCAGTGATTGCACTGATAATCTATAGATGTTGAAACAGTTGGAAAGAGTATTATGTTGAGTTGAAGGTCCGCAGAAGAGTTATCTTTCACAATGTATGGAACAAGGTATCCAAATGAGTTAGGGAAAAAGCATTTATTACAAAAAAAAAGTTAGGTGTGTGAGTTATAAAAGAAATTTGAAACCCTTATTTGCCACTTTATATCAAAGAAAAGAAGAAGGAGAGCACTCTGCAACAAAATTTTGAAAGCATATTCAGCGGCGAAACCCTAATCCATTAGGTACTTCAATTGTATTAAGAAATTACAATCTAATTTGGTGTGTGGTTGAAGAACTTATTTTCAATACATGTGTACAGAAGGTAAAATGGAAAAAATTAAAGAAATGATAAACCTAGATGAGTATAGTAGTGTGTTGTCGCATGATGAATTGAGATGGCTGAAAGAAGTAAAACACAAAAGCTTGGATATTTGGAGTGAATTCCCCTATTTCATAAATGCAAAAATTGTTGAGTTTATTTTGGATAGATTAAATGACAATATTCTAACTCTAGATAAACCATACCATATCTCGAAAGAAGTGATTGGAACTATAACTGGGTTATGCAAAGTTGGTGATGTGTCGAGGAAGAAGTCAATCCAAAGTAAAGAAGTCAAAACCCTAACTGGATTAATTAGAGATCAAAGGGAATTGATAATCTCCATAATTAGAGATTCAGTGACAAGGTACATTTTGCATGGAGTATCCTACAAAATCTTTTTCAGAAATAGGGAAGGTGCAACTTCGGCAAGTTTTTTTTACATTTCTCACAAGATGATAATGGAAGATCAGGATTTTGACCTTTATGGATTACTAAAAGATCAACTAATGGAAAACGTGCAATTGACAAAGAAGACAGATTACCCTTTCAATTTTGGTAATTTGGTTATATGTCTTGTGATGTATTTTCTAAATTGCTTACCACTGAACAACAACGTAATATGGGAAGAGAGTGAACCAGTTTGCAAGTAGATTTACATATACTCTAACAATTTGGAAAACTATGATCAAGTATATGAAAGTTTCTTTAAAGGTTTGCTAAGAAAGTTTGTCTCAATTGGTATTCCCATCCCGGTAAGGGCACTTGAAGTTGGTTCCTCCTCCGATGAGATGGAGAGAAAGAAGAAAAGAGCAAAATAAATTGCTATCTATACTCCACCGGCATGCAAAACTCCAAGAGTTGAAGGGAAAGGAAAAGAACAAGTGATTGTGAACATACCAGATGAGGAATCTGATAAGGAAACTGACACCCCAAGAAAATAACTGAAACAAGAAAAGGAAATGACAGAAGAAAGTGAAGAAGAAGGTGATTTAACCAAAGAAGAGCTATTGCAGATTATTCATGAGGAAGATGGAATGTAGAAAATTTCCAATATATGGTTTATTAGACTTTCATATGAGTAGGACATGACTTTAAACATACTGAGTGCTCATATTTTGCACAATCATATCAAATTGGAGAGTTTACATAATACATTGCCAGAAGAGATGATTGAATGCATCAAGGAAATCATGGACTCTGAGTCTCAGAACAAGGAAGAAGAAGTAATCCTACACTTGAAGAAGCAGTACAGATTGTCACTCACCAAACTAAAAAGGCACATGAATCAACTAAGGAAATGCATAAGCATAAAAAACATCTATAACTATTTTCTTCAATGGCCTCATGCAATCAGCAAGTACAAAGAAAAGATGGAACAAATTAAAACAAAGCTTAACAGTATTGGACAATATTTTAACATGTTTTAGGATCAAGATGGTGTAATTATGAAAAGGATTCAGGAATTATAGTCAGAGCATACCAAGGTTCAAATCACCAGGGATAGGATTGTTGACACCTTTTGGAAAGTAAAAGACATAATAGAATGCAGGCTAGAACAATTAATTGAGATACTGAGGAAATGAGAAATATTCAAAGAAGCCATCACCATTTTGGAATCCCTCATCAAGATTATCAACCAAACATCTGAAAAAAATAGCATAATCATAATCACCAAGATTGTAGTAGAAGCATGGAAGAAGTTTCTTCCAGAGATGAAGGGAAAATACAAAATAATTTTCTAACACAAATAGCAGAACTTCTTCAAAAAATTTGAATCAATTTTTGAATAAGTTTTTGGTCACTTCATAGGGAATACTGTCAGAAAATATTTTATTATCATTTTTTCATTGATTTCAAAGGGGGAGAGAGAGTAGTGAAAGATGATTTATCAAATTTAGGGGGAGTTTTTTCAACTATGGCTTTTTGAAGTCTTGAAGGTTCTGACACTTAGTCATTTTTTCACTAAGTGTTGCCATCAATGCCAAAGGGGAATATTGTTGGCATATGGCTTCTAGTGTTGTCATTGATGGCAACCTAAGTCATAGATCTGGTCTACACTGCAGTATCTGACCATACCGGGAGACAGAGTAAAGAATAGGGTATCCGGTTGAAGTTGAATCTATCAATCTATTTTCATTACCAGTTTATCAGTTTGGGTTGTGGATCTCAAGGAAGGTCGTTGGCTATTTGGAATGTATTATTCTCGAGTTTTGTGTTGTCGCATCAAGTGGTGTATGAGTTAGGAGTTTTGGTCATTCGATTTTCTGTTCAATAGTGCTAGAAATCTGACTAAGTGAATGTGGGATGTTGTGGATGTTCAATGCAAAATTGTTTGGGGTATTTTCATATTGGAGATTTTGTTTTGGGTCCTCACTATGTTGTGGTTGACTTTCATTGATACGCATTAAATGTTGTTCATGATTTGAGCCGACAGTTGGTAAATATTTTCTATTTTATTGAAGTTGACATGAAGCAATTAAATCCTTAGTAGCGGATATATATAAGTGGTCAATTATTTCATTTTGAGGTGTGTTCGATGCAAGTTAGTGTGTGTTGCAAATATCAAAAGGTCAGATGAGTGATTATGTACAGTTTCACTTGTACAATACAAGATTTTTTGAAGTGAATTGAAATAGAACAGAGCGAAGTACAAAATCAAACAGAAGGTCCAAAATTTGATCTATGAGCCTAACCAAAACTATAATCAGGCATTTGTAGATGCTACTTTCTCAGTTCAACTCTTTTGATGTAATCCAAATCTTTTGTAAGGCATTGAGCCTTCCTGATCTTGAGTAGTGAGCTCTAAGCAGTGTGCCTGAATGCAAGTGCATTCCCCATTTGTAAAACACTTATATTTGAGTACTCAAATTGTGGATTGACCTCCACCGTGGTTTTTCCCCTAATAGGGTTTCCACGTAATAAAAATTGTGTTATGGTGTTGTGGCTTATTTTTTTATGTTCATGCATCTCTTTTTGATTGAATGTTATAGGCACTTGAGAGATCAGATTAATAAAGTTAAAAATTGCATGACACTGATACACACCCTCCCTCTTAGTGTTGCTTGATTCCAACAATCAATGCAAGGAAAAGATGGCAAAATGTGGAATTTTCCCTAGGTGCAATTCGGTGATATTACATTACTGTTGCTTGCCTCATATTTAAATATTTTTAGGAAGCAAGAAATTTTCTATCATTTCTCATGTCCCTCTCCTTTGAATCTCATAATTTGGCCCAATTCCTTACAATTCTCATCTATTTTTATGACCATCATAAATATACCTTACCATCAGGTATGCTAAGGGAGAATGCAAACTCTATTTATATTTGTTTCTAAGTTCGAGTAAACTAAGCTCGTAAACCTTCATCCATGAGAACATATAGATTCATAAAATTTTCAAACAACGTATCTCTTCCTCTATGGGGTGTGGACATTTAGTAGGGCCTTAAAAAAGGTGCCACTTAAATATATATAGATAAGGACCAACTCCCCCAATATAATTTGTTATTGAGGATACTCTCATCCTTTATGGTAACTTGAGGAATTCTTAATGGAGGGAATCATCATTTAAACTTGAAGAGTTATGATAGAATATAACCTTTAACATGAATATATGTTCATATTTAGAATGGCTAGATGTGGTCATACAACAACATCCTACAAAATAGTTGTGGGTTAAATATTATTGTGATGCAATTTTTATGTAATAAAAACCCCATAAGATATCACCTTTACCTTATCAAGAAAAGGTTCATTTGGAAGGTGTCTCAAGTTGGAGACTGAGGAGATGGAAGACATATACTTGACAAGATCCTTTGGGCTATTAAACCTTACACTCTTCTTAAATTTTATAAGCCATCAAATTTGAATCAAGAGGTTGCTTATATTATGTACTATGAACCACCATACACATAAATATTGTTGGCTACTTGACTTTTTGAAGAAATATCAATGTAGACTCATTCTAAAACTAGAATTGTTTCTTTGGTTCATGTTGATTTTCATATTCCATGTAAGAAAAGGAATAGTTTTTTTATAAAGATAATGATATTTTTATCAATTAATTACTTTACTTGAATAATGAATGATTGATTTCATTGAAGCAAGGAATAAGGTTTTGGAATGCTACCTTATATGCAATGGATGAGCAGTTATGATACCATGCACAATGATAGATTTCATAAAAATCATGAATTATGAACCATCATCCATGTAGATAATGTTGGATTGCATGATTTGATGTCTAAGAAGGATCGTTCTAAAAAGAGAATGCTTATGAACCTTACATATATATATGTGTTTGTGTATGTATATATATATATATATATGTGTGTGTGTGTGTGTGTATACATACACACACACACACACACACACACACATATATATGTATATATACATATATATGTTTATATATACATGTGTATTCATATATATGTTTATATATACATGTGTATTCATATATATGTTTATATATATATATATATATGTAAACGAAAAAGTTTCCAGATGCATGTCTTGATGTCTTTGGAGATTTTTGTTAGAAATGGAATGATTGCTAGACAAAATTTCAACTATGTTTCTCAATGTAAGAAAGGTAATGCTTGCTCATAAAAACTATCGAACATGTTTCCTCATGATAATTGGATAGGAGGTAATGTGGTATGGAATTACTTTACTTAAGAATGTATACTCATGTATATACCCATATATATGTATATATATAGATACATGTGCTATACCTTCTTTATTTATTATTGCATATTTTATTCACTTCCATGCTAGTACTTGCATGTTCTTACATTTGATCCACTTCATTACTTGATATGTTCTTAAGAAAAAATTGTTGGATGATTTGCATGTAAGTAGTCATGTTATCTTGATAGAAAATTAGTACTTGCAAAGATTACTTATTGTTTTAAGAAAAGACGGACATAGCAATATTGACAGTAATCTAACATGAAGTCTTTATGACTATCTTTTTATGAGCACAAACATCAGTATGATGTCATTTTTGGTGCAAATTATGTGATGATCATGTTATGATTTAATATTGAAATTTATTTACTTTCATGTTTGTACTTGCATGATCAAACATTAGAAGCTCTACCCTTCTTGATATGCACGAATCAAAGGATTATTGAAGGCAATTTCTTCCATGATGACAAACTAGTTATCTCGATTTGCATACTTATACTTGCAAAGATTTATGGGTTGCTTAAGAGATGTTGGACTAAGCAATGTTGATGGTAAACTATTATATTTCACTCATGATTGACTTTGAATGTGCACGAGTATCAAGTATGGTGATGGTTGATGTATTCTATGTGAAGAATTTGATAGAATTAGATGGTGACATGTTTTATTGCATATATTCCATTACTCCTATTGAGTATTGCATTGCTAGTTTTCATTGTGTTGGGTTGGGTATTCTTCGATGGACTGAAGAATTCTGAGGAAGTGTTTTGCATCGTGGTAGGGTAGAAACGCGCTCGCACAATGTTCTCGCCTTTGAGATGGTCAAAGCAATTCAAGGCCGAAGGGATCCTATCAAGAAGGCACAAGCGTTTAGTATATTGTATAGTTTTGTTAATGACCAAGAGGTATACTATAAAGGATATATTCCCATCTGAATTTTCCTTATAAATGGCACATGTACTTTAGTATAGTTCTCTACCTTTTTCTTGTCCATTGGACACGTATCATCCTGGTATGTGTGATGATATGTAAATTTTGTTTTTATTCAAGCTTAATTTAAAGAGTTTATTACATTTTTAGATGTATGTATATATCACTTTTGTGCTAGGATTACACTTGGCTTTGTTCATTCCATTACTCCATACCTAACAAGTTGGTTGTACAATTTTATACAATTTCAACACAGTGAAATGACTCTTGGGTTATTTTTGTTAGTCTTGTGTGACACAAGGCCTTACATCGACAAAGAAGAGTGGAAACAAAGGCTTGAATCCTTAACTACTTCTCAGGTTGAATTAATATCAATGATTTTTGAAGGTGATAAAGATGCTCCCATAGTTCAACTATCTCTAACTGATGGTGTTATTCTTGTCAAAGTTGCTCAAGAGGTATGGTAGAGGCTTGGGGCTTTATGTGGTTACTAGAGTAATTCAAGAGAGTTCACTACCTCGATTGGGAACATGAAAAAGGGTTGAACTTATGGGTTCTAAAATATGGCTTGTAACTGCAACCTATATGCACAAAGCCCCTTTTATGTTAGGCCTCGGGGAACCAAATATTTTAGTGAACTAGATTTGTAAGCCAAGCTATCTATTTTCCTTCAAGCAATCCTCATAGTTCCACAATGTAGAGGATCACACACTTTGCATCATTCATCAGATGTTTGAGGCATGGTTTTTTGTAGCCCAATTCTTGTTGAAGGAAAACAGATAGCCTGGCTTACAAATCTAGGATAGACCATGATGATTCAATAGGAGCATCTAAAGATTGTTGAACAACTAAAAGGATTTAAAAATTTCTTACAAACATTCAAAATTTGTTTCTTTATAAATTCAATTCCCTCATTATGCTTATATGAATAGATTAGAAAAGGCCTACCAACTACCAAAAAAAACATTTCTTTACTTGTGCATCCCTTGTATGCAAGAGAGTTGTTGGAAAGTGATGCATGAGCTTCATCATAATATAATTCACCTTAGTTTCTATGCCCAATTCTACTTGTAGTTCTCTCATTTTGCATGAGAAGAAAAGTTAGGAAATAACTATATTTTGCATGAAGATAAAAAATGTTTTTAAATATAGAGTTTGCATGAGTTTGTAATCTACAAATTATATGCTTAAATTATGCATGATAAATTGCATGTAGAAGAAATTGTAATTGAAAGCCTCTATAAAAAGAGGTCATATGTAAAGAATTTAATTATATCCGAGAAATAAAGAGCTTAGGCTTTTTGTTTGTGTACTTCCCTATTTTTTACTCTATTTTCTTGTTCATGTTTTTTTTTTTCTAAAAACAAAGGGGTAAAAACTTTATTAGAAATCAGAAAAGAGCATTACAATAATAACCAAGGGACCCAGCCCCAGAAAACAAGGCGAAAACCCCACAACATAAAACAACATCAACTATCCCCATGTATCCTCCTATCCTCCTCCAAGAACTAGTCTAAATCCAAATGCAGCTCAGGGTTAACTTGATCCCAATCCTCAACCTTCCAACCACTATCATGCACAAAGGCCCATTTGGCCAAGCAGTCGGTAGCATGATTCCACTCCCTCAGGATGTGAACAAAGGATGCATCCTCCATCTGAGAACTAACCTAAAGAATCCGTTGAACCATCGAAGCCAACTGCCAATTTATATCAGATATCTTTCGCTCATTCAAGAGATTAATCAAAACCTGTGAATCAGCTTCACATATAACCTTTCTCCATCCCAAAGCAAGGGCCCTCTCAATAGCATGAAGAATTGTCGGACCCTTCATGAAGTTAACAGTCTTCACCCCCTCATGTATAGAGAACAAAAAAATCACTGACCCAGCTGAGTCCCTGCCAACCCCACCAATTCCAGCAGGCCCAGGATTTCCCCTAGAAGAACCATCAATATTGATCTTTAAAAATACATTGGGAGGAGGTAGCCACCTTCCAACCCATTGAACCCTCTTTTTCCCATGCCTACAGTTCCTGGAACTGACAAAAGATGAATAAATTTCTTGAAGACCCAGTCTAGCCACCAACTCAGCATCACCTCTCTCCAAAGGGAAAACCACATCACATTTAGCTAAAACTGACTCCTACACCATTCCTAGCATATGCATCCAAACTTGTTGACCCACCAACCTTTGATCATGAAAAATTCGGCGGTTCCGCTCTAGCCAAATCTACCAAAGCAGAAAGGTAGGGCCCACGAACCAAACTTCCTGCAAAAAGGAAGCCATAGAAGGAGGTCTTCCCATACTATCTCGGAATTCAACCAAAGAGCATGCATGAATACAAGGAAGCTTCCACACCTCCCACCACCAATGCCAAAGCTACACAACAAAGGGGCACCGGAAGAACAAATGCAAAGAATCCTCTTCCGCTCCCCCACACAAAACACAAATTGAAGGTCCTTGAAATCCCCGTTTATGAATGTTATCCCAGGTCAAGCACCTATTCCAAGCCAAAGTCCAAAAAAAAGAAGTTGCATTTAGGCCACGAGAGTTTATTCCACACCCTTTTCCACCAATGAACCTCTGCCGCAGTTAGCTTCTGAGCCAATAACACCTGATAACTAGAAGCAATAGAGTAAAACCCCTTAGGATTATGGGTCCAAGCAAGAATATCCTCTTCCAAAAGAGAACTACAACTCCTACTATGAAGAATCTTGTGAAGCTCAACACTTTCTTCCGCAAGTCCCAAATCTGGCCACTCTGCGGGATCCTTCCAATGAGCTCCCTCCAACTGACCAAAAGAAGCAACAGACTTGAAGTCACTCACCCTAGCCCAGCCAGCCTCAAGAAATCTTTGGCACAAAGGAAGTAGGTTGGGTAATTGAGAAGTAAGTGGAGGGAATCCATCCCAAGAATCCGACCAGAAGAGAGCTTCAGTTCCCCGTCTACAAATCCAAAATAAACCTTCCTTGATAAGCTTTGCACCCTTCTGAAGAGTATTCCAAATCACTGAACCTTTCCCCTCAAGAGGGTAACGAGGGAGATCCTGTTGTGGAATCCCCAGGAAATACTTATGAGATAATATCCTGGCCCATGGCTGATCTTGTTCCACACACCATCTCCAAAACAGCTTAGCAGACACAACCACTCCGGATAACGCAGACTATCAAAAACCAAGACCACCAAATTGCTTTGGGCTGCACACAACATCCCACCTGACCAGGCTCCACTTGGAAGATGACAAACTTCCCGCCAAAAAGAACTGCCTTTCAATAGAATCCAACTCCCTCAGAAAACCTATCGGAGCCACCTGAAGCATACATTTGTAGGTAGGGAGAGTCTGCACCAACGACTTGAGAAGCTGAACCCGCCCCGCAAAAGACAACCATCTGTGGGTCCAATGATTAACTTTTGCGTGGAGCTTATCAATAATATTCTGCCAAGAACCCTTGGGAAGATGGAGAACAGAAATTGGGAAACCCAGATACATCAAAGGGAGAACCCCTATCTAAAACTTCAAGATATTAGCAATTCTTCTTTGTATGGGGGTCGGCGTATTGAAGAAGAATATGGAAGACTTCTCCTCATTAATCAATTGTCCTGAAGCAACAAGATATATGTCCAACACCTGCCTCAAGTTAGTAGCTTCCCTAATAGTAGCCATCCCCATCAGGGCAGTATCATCAACAAACTGCAAATGAGATTGCGGAGGCAAGTCTCCACCCTATCGCCAACCCTAAATGATGCCAAGCTCCACCCTTCTTTTCAACAAATGTCCAAGGCCTTCCACAAGAAGTAGAAAAATATATGGAGAAAGAGGATCCCCTTGGCGCAAACCCCTTGAGGCACCAAAAAGTTTAGAATGATCTCCATTTATCAAAACTGAGAAGGAAATAGACATGACACAACTCATGACCCATTGGATCCACTCCTCACCAAAACCAAAAAAAACAAGGATCTTCTGCAAAAAAGACCATCTAACCCTGTCATAAGCCTTAGCCATATCCATCTTAATGAACATAGCCTTCTTGTGGGAGTTTTCCATGGAGTGGATGGTCTCCGTAGCAATGACAACCCCATCAAGAATCTATCGACCCACCACAAATCCACTCTGTTCCTCTGAAATCAGCACTTTAAGCCACTTCTTCAATCTCTCAGCCAGTAACTTTGAAATGATTTTATAAGCCACATTGCAAAGAGAGATAGGCCAGAACTGAGATAACCTATCAGCCCCTTCACACTTGGGTATGAGAGCAAGGAAGGTGGAATTCAGAGCACGAAGCATCTATTTATTCCTCTAGGACTCAAGGACAACCGCTAGAAGATCCAACTTTATGATATCCCAGAATTCCTAAAAAAATTCAATCGGGAAACCATTGGGACCAGGAGCTTTACCCTTCTTCATTTGAAACACAATCCCCTCTAGCTCATCAAGAGAGATATCTTTCATCAGATACTCATTCACCTCCCTGGAGACCAACTGAGGAATACAAGAAAGAACCTGTGCTTCCTCAACAGAGCCCCTACATGAATCCTCCCTAAATAAAGTAGAAAAATATTGAGATGCCTCAGCAGATATTTCCTAAAACGAGGCAAGACATTCACCCCTATCATTCACTAGAATAGGAATGGAATTACCATGCCTCCTGTCCTTCACAGAATTGAAGATGAAGGCGGTGTTTTTATCACCTTCCTGTAACCATTCAACCCAGGCTTTTTGCTTCCAACAGATTTCTTCCTGCAATTCAAATTCCTCAACCACTTTCAAAATCTTACCCTCCTCCCTTAGAATATCCTCAAAGGCCCCATTCTCACGAATCAACCATGTAATATTATTCAACTCCTCTTGGGCAGCAACCTTAGCATGAAAGATATTACCAAAACATCGTCGATTCCACCTTTTAAGCTGATATTTGACAAACTGAAGAAGCTTGGAGAATGTGTACATTACCATACCAAAAGTTGGTCTACCAATCCACCACCACTCAGCCACATGTTCATGAAGAGTAGGATCCCGTAACCACATAAGCTGGAACTTGAATGAGGGAGAACGGGGCCCCGGAGCAGAGATAATACTAATCTTAATAGGCCAATGATCAAAACCTCTCCAATCAAGAATTTTAGATCAAGTGGACCATAAGTCTCCAACCCAATAACAGGAAACCAAGAATTGATCCAGCCTCTTAGCAATACAACTCTCACCAATTCTCCTATTATTCCAAGTGAAGCGACCATTACTTGGCAGAACATCAATAAGATTTAATTCAGAAATGCTATCTCTGAATAACATAGCAGAAGGCTCCAACCTAGGAATTCCACCTCTTTTCTTAGACAACTCCACAATAGCATTAAAATCGCCAGCCATAACCCACGGATGGTAAGGAGCTAAGCTACGAACAAAATGAAGATGGGACCATAGAAGTTGTTTACCCAGAAACTCAATAGGAGCATACCCATTAGAGAGGAGAATACACTCACCAGTCTCATACCAAGAGGCGACTAGGGATATAGAGGATCTAGAGGACATCCACCAGAGAGGGAAAATCTTCTGAGGGTTCCAAAAGCAAGCCACCCCTCCGAAAGCACCAAGAGCCCCCACACACTGGCATTCACCATATTTCCACAACTTAGGAGCCATGGCCAACATATTATCTATAGATAATTTAGTCTCCTGAAGAAAAAGAACATCTAGAGAATGATTCCTAACCAAATCACGAACAGCTTTTTTTCGAGGGCCACTGTTCAAGCCCCTTACATTCCATGAGAGAACAATCATTTCTAGGGGCATGAAAAATGTGAATCCAGAGTCTTGACTAACCCTGACTCCACCAAATTTTCCCTAGTTAATTTAATCTTCTTCATATTGTTTTTCCTTCTCAGCTTGGAAGTCCTGTCACCAACCCCTTTCTTCAGTTCATTTTAATGAATACCCAAACAAGAGGAGGCCAAAGAGCTCTTCCCCACATCCTTGCCTCCTTTCAGGGGAAATGGGGAACCACCTCCACCACTCTTCGATGCTCCAATAGAAGATTCTTGTTCAGTCTGGACAATCAATTTTTGATCCGTATCCATCTACCCAACCCCAATCTCCTGCACAACCTACATGGCCTCCAATGCTGGCCCATCCTGTCCTATACCCAAAGTTCCTTGATCCAAGTTCAGCAACCCCAGATTCACTTCCTCTTGGCTAAGATCATCTAGCACCTCAAACCTATTAAAAGTTTCATCATCCTGCCTCTCCCTCAAGGTCCACTTCTGGCCCCGATTCCTATTGCGAGCCTTGACAAGGACATAACCATCATCTCCATTACCATCACCCGGAATAGGCTCCTTACCATTATCAGTCCTAGGTGGATTACGAGAAGGCTGAGAAGGTTGGGGCACCACAGGCTTAGCCCTAGGGCACCTACGCTGCAAGTGACTATATTCATGACAAAGACAACACCGAAAAGGTAGGGTTTCGTAATCTAGTTGTTGCACCCAAGTATATGATCTAGCACTCACTTCAACAGAATCTGGCAGTGGCTTGCTTAAATCAATTTCTACACAGATACGAGCAAAATTCATTACCTTTTTATACTGCGTCTGTTGTGAAGACCCAACAGGTTTACCAAGCATTGAAGCCACCAAATGCAACACGTCATCCTGCCAACACTAAACTGGAAACCACGGCAACCGAACCCAAATTGGGATCCGACTCGATATTGCCTCAGTCAGGTTGAAGCCAGCATGCCATGGCTTGATAAACAAACCCACCTGGTTATAAAAATAGGGGCCACCCTCGAAGACCTTATTCCGATCTGCCATGCAATCAAAAGAGACCATAAAAAAGTTGTTCGAAAGGAGCCTAATCTCCATCTCCCCCTCTGGCATCCAGGTCCATTGAGCCCAAGATTCCAAAAATTGCAGCGAGACTCTCAAACCCATGAACTTGCAATAAAAAGAGTGCCTTGAATAGTATTCAATATCATCTGCAAGCATTTCCATCGGGATAATCAACTTTGGTCGCTCTTTGCATCTTTCCAAACACCCATTAATCTTCGTTATTCAGGAACCACTAACTGATCCTAGATCATTCATCTCCATCTCTGAAGAAAATAGCGTATTATCAAAAACATTCACTCCATGCGCCCAAGGCTTCGAACCAAATGCTGATCGGAAATCCAATTTGGGGCTAGCCCCAGATGTTTCCCCACCTGACATAGCAAAAAACAAGATCCCCAGCAAGCATGCAAACCCCTAGGACACTTTTGCAAGAAATGGAAAAAAAGAAAAGACCCCAAGGGAAGGATCAAAACCCTTCCACCAACAAGCCACCCAAACGGCAACAAGAAGGCCTCCGAAAAGGAAAAACCCCACCACCACAACCTTGATAGCTTCAAAAAACTCCCCCCCACAACACAGAAGTGAGCAACACACAGAGAACGAGCTAGGGCACGATTTCCCTAGCTCGACTTGCAGAGCACAAGAATTCCATTCCTCATTGAACTAAACAATGTTGTTCGTGTTTTGAAATATACAAGAGTGAGCATAATAACGCAAGCTAGAGTGGCCAAAAAATAGTCGTATTGTTTTGCAGAATCTGTTGAAGTGTTTGAGGAAACTAAGGATGATTACAACCATCGAAAGAACACACCCTAGCTTCCTAGGATGTATCATAGACAAAAGGATTTGTTTCATCATTTCAAATTGTTGGATAAATAATAGACATTATGTAATCAGTATAGTTAACAAAATAGTTATTTGTAAAATACAACAATTACATGATTTTGTTTTATGTAAACTTGTATAAATATACATCTCTATGAATGATCAAGGTGAATTGAGTTTTCTAGTGTGAAACATTATTGTGTATTTGGGTGATCCCACAATAGTGGTTTTCAATTTTTGACCGAACTAGACATTGAAATAATTTTTTTAAAATAAATCTTCACATTCGGGCACCTATAGCGACTAAACCGTCAGGAATTTGAAGATGATGCAAACTAGAGTCTCATCACATTTTGTCTATAGATTCTAAAAATATTTTTTTCAAAATTTTTGGAATCAGATTGCACTTCTTTTTCCATCTCCCACGAAAACTAGTTTTTTTCAGAAAACAACATTTTTAAAAAGTGACACACATCGTATAATGCATAACTTTATTTCCATGAAGGATAAAATTCTAATTCTTTTGAATTTATATTTGTAACTCCGATATCTAGTGCTTCCACTTAGTTAGATATTTTTATTGAATATTTTTTTTTTAATCAAGTTTCAAAGTCAAACCAATTACAATTCAGACATAGTGCGACCGTATAGTGCGTAACTTTTTTTGTATATATCAAAATTCAATTTTATTTTTTTGTTGGATCAAGGACTTCAATATCTGGTGCACTCATATTTTTCATTTTTTTTTTTTGATAATCCACTATTTTTCCACATGTACAGAACAAAGACCTTCATTTTCGATGAAAAACCTATGTTTAATAAAACTAAAAAAACAAATACATAATAAAACCAAAACATATTAAAATTATATTCATTAGATAGCTTGTCTAAGGAATACCTAATTCCAGCTGGTTTCGTGAAGTCTCCTCCATTTGCATCCTTAACCCGAGCTTTGAAGGGAAAAAAATTTGGTTTTTTTTGTGCAAGACAGCAGGGAGGTGGGAAAAGGGGGTTTGCTAAAACCAGGGGGTTCGAGCGAACCAAGGTTCATTTGAAACCCCTTTCAAAAAGGGGTTTTCATTATTTTTTTGGTGGGATGGGGTCCACCTTGCATTTAACTGGTTCACATGAACCAGGGTTCATTTGAACCCTTTTTTGGTTCGCTCAAACCAAAGGGTTCATTCGAACCTCAAAAACCAAAAATTTTGGTATGGGGTCATTTTTTGCCACTTTTCCTTCCTCACTCAAATTGTAAACCACTTTTGTGGGTTTACTCATTTTGTTTGTTATTTTTATTGCTTTCATTTGGTATCAAGAATATGGTGATCTTTTTGGTTGTGGCTATGTGAAATGTTGATTTGTAATATCAAGCTATTGATGACAATACAGAGGAGGAGAAGAGTATGTGATCATCCTCTTCCTACAAGAGTTGAATGTGCACTGTGATCATGTAATCGCATGTGGTAGCAGATAGTTTGGAGATGGCATGGAGAAGATTGTTGTTTGCAAAATGTATAGCTTAGAGAGAAGTATTTGGGGAGGAAAAGATATATAGAGAGGCTTTCAAAGTCAAGAGTACTCCCGCTATGAATTACTTATGCCTGTAGAATTCCTTCAAATTATGTGTTATAAGTAAATTTATATGATTTGAAGTAGCTCATCGGAAAGGTGTTCTATGTAACTGCTACAACTACCTATTTTGTGTTTGAAATTTTTATGTGTTTTTTTTTAATCTTCAATGAAAGATCATGGTTGAATTGGGTCTTGGAAATTTGCATTTGGGTCTTGAGAACAATTTGATGATTTTCCAAAAGTTATTGTGATCATTTAGTTGTATTGGATTGTCCTATAAAATGTTTGGCCTGGTGATTTTCCCATCCTATTGAAATTGCTAGGAAAATGAAGGTGTCTCAAATTTTGATTTTTCCATAGCATTAATTTTTTAAATATTAAATGTTGCTAATTTTCTCATGTTGTCTTTGTACCATAGAAAAATGGATCTTTGACATTTTCATGGTCTTTCAGGTCTTTCTCTCATGATGCTTGATCTATTTTGCTTTGATTTAATGTTGTAATGTAACTTATGCATTCACATTAGGTCCTTAGTATTCAAATTATGATGTCTTGTGAAGGTTTTGTGAAGTGTTGTAACACATTTTTACACTTTTCTATACTCTTTTCATTACAATTCATCTAAATATCAACTTTTTATTCCTTATCAAGTCCTGTTTTGAAGTGTTGTAAAGTCTTGTATCAAGATTTCACACTTTTCTAGGCTTGATTTCACTATTTATACCTTTCTTATGCTTTATTTGACCCCTTCATGCACTCATAAAACTTAATTAAGTGTATTTTTGAATGTAAACTCGACAAACCTCATTAAATGCAAGATAATTCCTGACACCCACTTACAAGCCTAAGGTGGGACCCATTCGCCATGGGTGGTGTATGAGTCCCTCTTGGCTCCAAATTCAAAATAATTCAAATTTTCTTTTGGGTTTTTATTCAAAAATGCCTTATGTCAGCCTGTGATGTTGTATTATTGGGTTATTAGGACATAAGTGTGTATAAATAAGTGTTTCTCTTCTCATTTCAACCCCATTCATCAAATTCACTTGCATTCACTCATTCAATATCAATTAGTATTCAAGCACTTTGCATCATTCAATCAAGCATTCATCAAGCATCTTGGAGCAATCATTGACATATCTTCATATTTCTTCAACAAGGTTGTGGTGAGTTTAGGACATTTGCATGTTGTTTATTCATCATTCCTTGTTTATTTCATTTTATTTCTTCATTAAGGGTTTGATTACCAAAGTGGGATTTAACTAAAGCAAATCCCTATACTCTAACCCTTAACCATTTCCCCCTTTTTCATGTTTGTTTGTAGACTTTTGTATGCAGATTTGTCAAGAAAATAGGTGTTGAAAAGTGGTCAAGAAGTCAAAAAATTGTTTCAAGTCAGATAAACCCTATTTCAAGCTTGGAGACAACCTACAATCTATTTTTTGTAGATTTGACTCTGTCAACCCAACAAGACGACAAGTGCAGATTTGAAGCTACAGGATTGACTTTTGATTTCACAAATTTTTGGAGGAGGAATGATTCATCATTAGTGGTGAATGAGTCCCACCTTAGGGATGTAAAAGTTGATTTTGACAAATTCCAGTTCCCGACAATCAGAAAGTTGTTTTCAGGTGTTTTTGTTAGTAGCAGGATTGATTCGCCATTAGTGGTGAATGAGTCCCACTAGTGATTTACACTAATTTTTTCCAGCATTCAGAACATTCAAGATTCATCATCCAATTCCCGAGTGCACTTTGTTCAGCCTTCTTCAATTTTATTTATGTTTACTCATGTTTTAGTTCATTCTTGTATACCTCACTGTGTTTTCAAACATTGCATATTTCATAGGTTTTAAATTCATAATCAGTCAATTACATCATTTAGTTGCATTTACAACATTGTATTTAGTCATTCACACATCACACAATCCTTTATTTGAGTGAACCACTTCAATTTTGGGGTTCTATCTCTCTCCTTTTAGGTGAAAATCTTAAGAGTGCAAGAGAAGTATAGACACCACAAAATTGTTGGTTCAATCTTGTGAGTTACAACTTGCAATTTCTTTTTTTGATGAGGAGTCAAGTTGGAAAGTTGATTTTAAAGGAGGAGTTGTGCATGAAGGCATTTTCTATTTTTGTGTTGAGTTTATCTTCAGCCTTTGGTAGTTTATTTAGAAATTTCTAATTTGTGCATTGTAAACTGTATAAATATGAGACTTTGTTTGAGGAGTTGTGAGGAGGATTTTTAATTGTAGGGTTATGCTATGATTTCTTCCAGAAGAGCAAGATGTAGTATCCATGTTAAGGTTGTGAGCCTGAAATTTATTGTAACCAAGTTGTTGCATATTAATACATTGGTTTGATGCTTTGGAGGGTGGTGTTTTTTACACGAAAGATTTTTCCCTGCGTATATCATGTTTTCGTCTCTTATGTCTATCTTTCTTTTGTTCTTCGTGTTTCTCATTCTTAAATGTTAATTTTATATGTCGTTATGCTTCTTAAAGGTGTCTTGATAATCATGATTCTTTTTCATTTTGGCATCTTCATCCATTCTAAAGGCCATCCCCATTTTATTTTATTTTTCACTAGCCTCTTGATCATCCTTATAATTTCTTAGAACATCCTCACTAAAATAAAATTTATTTTGTAAGGTCGGCCTCTTGATGTTGATACTCACTTTATTAATGAAACCTTTAGGATCAAAGGCTCTTGAAATATCTTGGTCCATCTTATAAACTTGCAGCATAGGATATAGTTGCTCCATTCCTTCCTTAGTAACTATGAAGTTAGAGATTTAACTATGGAGAACAAGAAGAAGTAACTCTTCTTCCCCTTAAGATGGGATTTATTTGTTTCACTAAGTTACCATATAATTTCCAAAAACACCACTTTGAAGGGTACATACTTTGGAAAGATGTGGGGAAAAAAAGGCACCCATAAACTTTGATGATCTCAGAGTTAGTACGTAAATACCAATCTCCCCAATTATTCTAGACTACCTT
The DNA here is from genome assembly GCA_007258455.2 of Sequoia sempervirens. Classification (NCBI taxonomy): domain Eukaryota; kingdom Viridiplantae; phylum Streptophyta; class Pinopsida; order Cupressales; family Cupressaceae; genus Sequoia; species Sequoia sempervirens. The sequence continues at coordinate 481,612,018 of VDFB02270651.1, read as the reverse complement.
CTCTAGTATCCTAGCTTTTGGCCTAAGAAAATCCACTATTTCCTTGTGAAATGTGATTTCTTCAACTCCCAAATGTCTAAGAACCTTACTCACAAAAATATTCTCAAGCAACACAAAACTAGATGCATCACAATGCTTATCCTAGATATGGGTTGAGCATTGGACAAGAATAATACTTCCCTTTCTATCATCCATGTGAATTTGCAGGGCACCACTTCACTTCAATCTTCCTCCATATAAGAACATATGGCATAATAGAGAGTACCATCTTAAATTGATCACCTTGTCGATTGTCTTGATTTTAACAAATTGGTTATGGATAACATTAGCAATAAAAGTGGCAAAATCAAATTCAATATTAACTATGGGGTTCTAAATATGCACTTCCATGTCATTAGGGGTATTGATATTTTGGTTTGTGCATCACCCCTTAAGACTTGGCATTATGCATAGTATGTCCTTAGGAAGTAGTTTTCAAAGGTATCAAAATTTAAAGGCTCCATCTCACTTGGGGGGATTCATAAAACTTCTATCAAAACCCTTCAGTCTATACCTAGGGATCCAATGTACACCTTGAGGCTATTCATATCCTATTGATACATCTTGAACAAGTCAAAATTGAAATGGCTTTGTTGTAATACAATTTCTAGTTAAAGGCCTCTAGGATAAAAGCTTTATCAATTTTGATCAACTCTCCTCCATCTACAGCTTTGACAACTCTTACATTTTCAAAATAATTTGTGGCTACATGTCTAATGAAATCTATATCCATGAACACATCAGGGATTACCAACTTCCCTAGTTTGTAAACCCAAACATTTGAAAGGGGAACTTTATAATTTCACTTATCATACCAGTGTACAAACAATTCTCATTCAATGAGGGGAAATTCAATATCCTTACAGTCCCTAGCATTATCCACCATACCCAATAAAATACAAGGACCATGGGCTTTGATAGGTTTTCTTGTTGAAATAGGGAGATGGAAAATTATGTCTTCATCAAATGTCCTTTTTGAAGTTGAGGTTTGGTTTTTTGAGTGGCTCATGATTACAATTTAGGCTTAAACTAAGGTTTCTTACATTTGGTTCTAGGATTTTTTGATACTTTGAAATAGAAAATAAGATAATTAGGGTAGTTAAGGTAATTGAGATATATTTTCCTTAACTGTAACCCTATGACTACAAATTAGGTAAAATTATTAGACAAAAATACTTGTCTTCACTTTTGAAAAAACTAATTTATGTTAGAAAATGTTGGAGCTCTACAAATTCTATTTCTAAGTGCTTTAGATGCTAAATGAGTTCATTTGTGGATGAAATTATATCATTTATAGGAAAAATCATGATGAAGATATGGTAGCAAGCCATCTTGTCTACCATTACTCTTAGTTTGTCTGAGATAGAGCCTCCAACTATCCATTTTCTAGGTTTGAACATGAGTTGTTGATCTTTGGATCAACTTGGACAAGATTTGATGATAAAAAAAAATTTAATTGATTTCAAAATATTTGGCATGTGTTGACAAAATTTTGAACAATAAATTTGATCTATGTGGGATCACTTTACACATCGTCATAGAAGAAAAATTGGAAATGGTTGGCATTATTAAAGAAGACATGTGACAACTTCCCATGATTCCACAACTTGAAAATAAATTTGTTATGAAGAGTTTGTGGAATTGCAAAATCCCCTAAGGTTATGCAATGTGTGTACCTTCCATTGCATTTGATAAAACACCTTTGAAAATATTAGGAATACACCATGTGTCCCATTTTCCATAAGTCCATGGGCTTCATTTACGAAGTGGGTCTAATCAATAACCTATCAAAAAGGGCCAATAAAAGAACAAACATAAGTCCTTAAGTTATAACTTAAGGAACGTAGTAACAGGGTGCAGGCAGCCAACGCAGGAATAGAACAAAAGTGCAATAGAATTGTCTAAACTTATGGTTTTTTTGTAAAAAACCCTAGGAACATCCACTAAAATCTCTAGAAAATAACATACGTACCATTATCAAAATGCAAAAGGAACCAAGAAATCAAACTTTTTAAAAGTTTTGCAAGGTGATTCAGCCAAGGAATGTTATTTTCCTTTTAGCAAACCTTAGCCTAATTGAAGTCTGCATTGAGAATTTTGATGTGTTTTTCTTGTGAAACATTCTTAATATAGGGTAGATAAGCATACAAGTTGCTAGATGATCATTAATGACTCTATCCAATAGGAGATATCTATTTGACACTTTAAACTCTACCAATAGAGAGCCAATGCAATAAAATTTTATATCAATGATATCAAATTTCCACAATCCATATCATTTAATTACAACAATTTTTGGGTTAGATTGCGTGAGAGTTTTTTGCATCAACATTTCGGATCACACTCTGTGATCCATCATCAGGATGAAAGAGCTAAAGGAGGAAAATGGTTGGTTGCAGACCAAGAACAAGCTAAATAGAAAACAAGAAGGGAAGGAGGAAGGGAAGGCTACACAAGGACCAATAAGGACAAGATAAAAAATAAATAAAGAGATAAAGATAAAATAAAGAGCTCAAAAAAGAAGACAAAGAAGTAGAAGAATAATGAAACCAACTACAATTAAAAAAGCAAGGAAAAAATAAAAAAACACAAGGGTCAAGCAAGATAAAATGGACAACTAACTAAAATAAATAAATCTATTAGCAAATTACTAGTTAAAAATAATTTAAAAATAAGTTAAAAAACAAGAATGAAAATAAAACAAAGGAAATAAGAGATGAAAAGGCAATAAATCATAAATGTTACCACTTAATTAAAAAAAAATAATACTAAGCTATGCCAAATATGATAAGAGTCAAAGTGTGTATATATATATATATATAAACAAAGACAACAAAAAAATCAAAGAAAAAAGAAGAGTGAAAAAATTGAGACCAAGAAGTAAACAAAAATGAACCAACAAAAAGGAGCAAAGCAAAGAATTAGAGAATACAAAGCAAGGTAAGGAAAGAGCTAAATAAAAGATAGGAACAATGAAACACAAGGAAAATAAAAAGACAAAAATGCCATAAATGATAAGAATCAAAGAAAATAAAATAAATATATATAAGAAACTAAATAAGAACAAAAAACTAAAGACACTCACAAGAGCAAAAAAAACAAACCACGAAGTAAACACTAATGAAACCATCTAAAAGGAAAAAGGGGCTAAAAAAATGAAAGGAAAACAACCCACAAAAAGGGGAAAACCAACCTAAAATAAAGAAAAGCCAAAAAACAACATACCTAATTAAAAATTAAAAAGAACTAAAGAATAAAATTAAAAATTAATTAATTAATAAGAAGAAATTAAGCATCAAAATATTAAGAATATAAAAAGAAGAAGCACAAAAATTGTAAAAGAAACAACAAAGTTAAAAGGAAAAGAGAATAACAAGAACAAGCAAGACAAGGAGGAAGATTCCACAATTACACAAATATATGTGTCTATGTGTGTAAAAAAATTTAAAAAAATATATGAAAATAAGTATATATATATATATATGAAATCAAATACAGAAGATAAACAAATGTATACACAAATACAAGCAAACATACGAATAAAACATCAAAATTAAAGAAATACAATGATAGGAAAAAGACAATCTAAAAACCAAATCAAAAGGGGAAAAGTTTACATATAAGAACAAATACATGTACATATAAGAACAAAAACATATACATATAAATATATATGAAAATACATTAAAAAAAAATAGATGAAAAAACAAGAAAATAACTAAATATAAGTTTTAACATATGTACAAATACCACTACATGTATATAGCTATTTTTTTACAAAAAAGAACAAGAAAAAGAAAGAAAAAAATAAAAGAGCAATAACACACAAATTGAAGAAAATAAAAGAGGAAAAGAAAAAAATCAAGGAGACGAAAGAAAAAATACACCAACACCAACCCAAAAGAGGAAACAACAACAAACTGAAAAGGCAAAAGAACACCCACAAGCCCAGGAGACCGGAAGTCAGTAAGGCAGGCAAGCTCTCAGACCAAAAGGGAGAAATAATAAGAGAAGGGAAGGAATTACTAGGAGGAAGGGGGAGAATGGTTTCTAAGGTTGGTTAACAAGGGATGCCAAGCCTGACTCAACTTCCACCCCTCATTGTGGTTAAGGTTCAAGGGGTGGTTGTTGATTTCAATGGCTTCTTTGAATTTTGTTTTGAAGAAAGTTTCTTTGAACAAGATTTGGGTGTTTTCCAAACAAATATGGTTTTTGGTAAATGAGGAGTGTTCGGCTAGAGGAGATTTGAGAATTTTTTCATGTCTAATGTCAGCGCTATGCTCTTTAATTCTAGTGTTGAACGATCGACTTGTTTCCCCAATATAGGGGGTGCCACATGAACACACTACCTTATAGACCCCATAGTCGAGGAGAATGTCCCTGGAATCTTTGAGGGAGGGGATCCAATTTCTCAAAGTGGTGAAAGGTTTGAAAGCACACCAAAGGCCCTTTTTATGGAGGATCCTGGAGATTTTTTGGGATATGCCCTCAATATACATGATGGAAACAAAAGAGAGATCAAAGGAATGGTTAAGTTTAACGATGGAGAGGAATCTCACCTTGGCTTGGTTAAAGACTATAGACTTGTTTGCTAGAATACCCATTCAATTTGAAAACACAATGAAGATGGTTCAACTCAGGAATTAGGTTATCCTCATCGCAAATTTGAAAGGCCCTCAAGGCAAGGGTTTGAAGGACCCCACTTTTTGGCTCAAGTGGTGATGAGAAGATGAGTTGAGGTAAACGTTAGTGTTGGTGGCCTTTTGGAACACCCGATGACCAAAGGAACCATCGAGATTTTTGAGAAGCAAGATGTCGAGAAAGGGAAGATAGTTATTTGATTTGATCTCCTTGGTGAAGGATATACAAGGAGCTAGGCTATTGAGGTGGGCATGAAATTCCTCTAACTTTTTCTAAGCCATGTGGCCAACAAACATTGGTATCATCCACATAGTGTTTCCACCACCTAGGTTTAAGAGGGAAGGAGTGAAGAGCAATTTCTTTGAAATGCTCCATATAAAGGTTGGCAATGATAAGAGAGAGGGGGGATCCCATGGCTACACCATCCACTTGCTCATAGATAACCCCATAGAAAGAGAAGAAAGTGGACCTTAAGCATAATTCAACTAAGGAGGCAATCTCCTCATTAGATTTGCAACGAACAATTTCGAGAGTAACAAAGATGGGAACCTTGGTGAAGAGAGAGACCACATCAAAACTCACCAAGAGATTGTTGCTCTCTAACCACTTGTTCTTGATGAATTGGATAAAATGGGAAGAATTTTTGGAGTTTGTCTTGCCAATGAGAGGGGCTAATAATTTGGAGAGAAAACTGGCAAGATTATAAGTTGGAGACCCTATGGTGTCAACAATGGGTCTCAGAGGAATGCCAACTTTGTGAATTTTGGGAACTACATAAAATTGGGAGGTCATCAAATATTTCACTCTAGTACAGTCTCTCATATCAAAAACAAAAATGGGAGTCCAATTGGACCCCCGTCGTGATGACATTAGTTTTTTCAACCGTGTCATTTTCCAACTTGTCAGCTCACCATTTCCCTCTCTGTAGATATGTTTTTGATGGTTTTCATTTCAAAATTATGGAGTTCATTCATATGCTCCAAAATTTCCTTCAATTTCCAATTTGGTGTAGATCATGTACAAAGAGCATTAACCACCAAGGATGAGTCTCTCTCTATTTAAATTCACCTAATAGTCAATTCCTTAAATATAATAAGGCTGTGAATAACTATCAAAAATTCACCTCATTGTTTGTGCCTCAAGGAAGCAATTTAGAGGATCTTTGTATCATTAAACCATTCCAATATTTGATAATGTATCCTATGGTTGAGGTTCTTGTATTTCCTCTTCTTGATCCTTCATATGAGATTCTTTCATTTTATTTCACTACAAATGATTGATTTGTATTATAAATCAATAACTGATCAATGTGCTACATGCTTTTTTGTGACATAATCATTTATTTAAGTGATCATTCTACTATTTGTATGTAATTAAAAAATATCAATTAAGATAATTTATTGTTTTATATTTTAAGTTCTTGTTAGCACACAATAATGTGTTCCATTTTTTTACCAAATTAGGACAATTAAAATCACCATTTCTCACCAAATTTTCACTTTATGAAACCTATAGAAACTAAACCATTAATAATTTAAAGATTATGAACTAGATTTTTTGACCAAATTAGGACATTAAAATCACCATTCCTCACGAAATTTTCACTTTATGAAATCTATAGAAACTAAACCATTAATAATTTTAGACTTATGAACTAGTGATTTATGGGGATTGCTGAGATCAAATTGGTAACTGATTTAGTAAATACTATTTTTGAAAAGTGATGTTTATGTCATAATGCATAATTTTTCTATAGAAATGATAAAATTATAATTTTAAAAATTTAGATTTGTTACATCAATATTTAGTACATAATATTATTTTTTAAAGTTAGGGTAATTATAATTTGGACATAGGTGTATATCATAACACATAACTTGTTTCAAATGTATCAAAAAAAAAATCTAAAACACGAATATCAATACCTAGGGAACAAATTTTTTAATATTTTTTCACTATTATTCCACGTGTGAAATAAGTACCTCGATGTTCGATGAAAAATCTATGTTCATAAAAAAATATATAATAATAAAATTTAAAAGATTCAAAATTTTATTTTTGTAAAGATTATAATAAGGGCTACATACTTAAAAAAACATAATTTCTAAATGACATTATTTTAATAGGTTTGAAGAAGATTTAATTGTTGGTATAATTTAAGAATAGAGGGATTCTATCTAAGGGGTTTCATCTAGGCGAGTGTTATCTAACCCTTTCAATTAAGGTGGAGAAATTATAAAAAGGAAGCAAATGAAAAAATTTCAAACAAATGAGAAAAAACTTAGATGTGAAAATATGTCATCATTACTCATTAATTTGAATATAGAGATAATTCCTAATTTCTCTATTGAAACAAATAATAATGAAATTACACAATGGATGATATAACAATATTTTTTGATAATATTTTAATTCTTATTTTAGAAATTACATCAAATGATCAATTTATAAGACATGAATAAAATATAATTTATTATAAAATTCAAGAACATACACCAATTGAAATTTATTAAAATTAAAGAAAAGTTACCTAATATAACAAACTAACAAAACATGCCAATGAAAAACATCTAAAATTATTGTTAAGAAATTAAAGTAATTAAAATTGATGAAAATATCTTAAAATCAATGCCCAAAAAATTATAGAATGCACTTGTAGGAGAATTTCTAATAAAATGTGGATAAAGTTAAATGTAGGAAAAGTATCAATTATTTATCAAAATAATAAAAAATATTAATTTTGAAGACATTATAAAGATTCTCAATCTAAGATAGTCAAATACTAATGATAAAATGTATTGTACGAAATATAATTAATGCATAAAAATCAATAGGTTCAATCTCACACTAAATATAGTATGCTACAGGTGGCATGTTCTTACATCAACTTTAGTTAGCAATGAAATAAAATTAGCACTTGCATCTAAAGGAAGTTCAAGGAATCTATTAATAGAAAACTATATGTATGTTCATGTTTTTGCATGAGTGTGTATGGATGTTGTGCTGCAAATTCTTGATTCTTGTTGTATGTGGCTGGATCAAATAATTAATAATATGTGCTAAATAAACTTTGACAAATATGAATTTTTTCCTTAAATAAACTAGCAATCGCATGCACAAGCATGCAACGATCAGCAGATAGGGGTCAACCACAAATGATGCAACCAAAAACAATATACTTTCCCACACTGCAACATTGAATATTTGCATTTACTTCCTCCCGCACCATCGTACAACATGATGTAATGACCTTGCTCAAATCTGACCTTAAAATGCTGATTGAAGGCTTAAAGAATTTCGTCAAACAATTCACATGCAAGGGTCATATCATTGATACAACATTTCAGTTTGCTTTAATGACTCTTTTCTTCAATTAGCATCAATGAGAATGCTTATAAATGACTCTAAATTGACTAAACAATGTCCTTGCATGAATGTGCAACTTATTTTGACAATATTCAGCGCATATATATGATCTAAGCATGAAAAATGAACACCTACAGCAAACTGGTAATTTTAACAAATAGTTGGTATGCAAACTCTAATGCTGATTACTATGATATTTGATTGCACAACAACAACCACTTATTACTCCTTGATTTCAAATGTAATTCAAATACAATGCTGATTTCAAAATAGCCAAGACTCTTGGCAAATTACAATGTCATACAATTATGGTGTTTTGCTGATATAAAAATGCAAACCTACAGCTGAAACTATAGCTCTTAATATGCAATGCTAAATGAATGACAATCAAAGGGAACCTAGAAGGAATGGTGACGCCTTGAGGATGAGCTGATGTAGCAAGCAAAAATCAACACAAAGACGACTCCTTGAATTAAATCGAATTCCTTTAATGGCCGCCCCTGTTGTGACTTCAAATCTTCAGGATAAAACATACAACAGCTGCAACCTTCAATTACTATCATTCATCATCATTGCCAAGCTTCAGGAGAGTGATCGCCCAAATACCCATGTGCCGAAAATGTGCATATGAATTTCTATGAATTTACTTGTGCCTTCATGTCCAATCGCCCCTGTTATAATCAGACTTCAGAAAATTAATAAATATCAGCCTCTAAAGACTTCCTCTAGCTCCATAATGATCTCCATCTCTTTAGAAGTCAAGCGCTACAAATCATAACCAAGATCAATGGATGTTATGGCTGCAATAAGCAAAATCGTGGCTCCTTCAAGCTAATATATATGACTGTAATTTATTCCAGAATTGATAAAGATACAGATTGGACCTTGAATAACAATCTTGATGAAGTCTCAATACACCAAAAATTAGTCCAACAATGCACCAATTGATCTCTTCAAATCGATACCACCAAAATTTGGCCAAAGGCCATAAAATTTTGCTTTGAAGTACAAGTAGAAAGTCTGAAGCAACTTCCTCAACTTTGCAATAATTCAAGTCATATTTCACACCCTCAAAATTGCTATCCAATTGAGAGTTTTCGTTCTCAATGGTCAAAGACAACTACAGAAACCCTAGCCTCCACAACCATCAAACATCAACATCAACAACAAATCTGGATGATGAGAATGAAGCCCATGATGTCTATTTATACTTTTTCCTCAAAAAGTCGGCCTCCTTCTAGAACTTTCCCAAGTCACTTTCTAGAAGGAATATTATCTTATTTTATTTTATTATTTTATTATTTTGCACTTTATAATAAAATAATTATTCATAACATAAAGTGCAAACATAACATTATAACATGAGGTTTCTAAAAATAGAAACATATCAAGAAATCATTAGAACACCTCCATATGTAGACTGAATCACGAAACGAGCTAACCAATCAACTGGGTATCTGCCAAACGACCCTCTTATCAAGCTCCATTAGCCTACAAGGATCAGGAATAGGCTAATTCCTCTAAACTCTATTGCTCACGAAAAAAGGGGACATTACACAACACCAGGATGCATCAACCCTCACGCGAGCAAACACTAACCATTTTGCTTCCACATATCAAGGCAACCACCCCAAAGCTCTGGGCAAATCAACAGTGAAGCTAAAAGGTTATGACTTTTGTTGTTCTCACCCAATGTTCTCCAAGTTTTTAGAATGGGGGGGGAAGGGTTTTGAGAAAGCCAAAAAAAATCCTAGGTTTTGGGGATGGCATCTGTGATGGATCATAATAAATTATGGTTTTTATGTATATTAATTGAGAACACAGGCCGATAACTGATAATTCAATGTCAATTGTCAGATCATAAATCTTAAGAGATAATCAAAATAGTTTATATCATAATAGAATTCGTCAAAATTGGAATTAATTCACCAAACCAAAAGTATAAATGGAATCCAATTACTTGGAAAAAACATCGTCTTATGTTTTTTTTAAACCAGAGCAAGAGTCTAGAGGTAGCTCTCCCTACAGGTTTAAGGGGCAGTCTGCCACCAAATCCAAATTAAGATCTTCAAGGCCATAGGAAACTTCATGATGTGTCGTTTTTGAGTGTGAATGTGGCTCCCCCATAAAAGGTTAGGTTGTTTTTGTTTCTCTTTTAGTTTCTTTTTGTTTGGTTTTCATATAGTAACAAGCAGAGGATGTCCTGCCATCCCAAGGACATCACAAGGATAGCAGGCCATTCCCCAAAACCCTACATCACAAAGGGGATGCCCTCAAAAATGTTGCCCAGATGGGGTAACGTCCCATGGTCCTACAGATTTCTGCCAATGTTTTTGCAGATGTTTTGTGTCCCCATTCCTGTCTCCTGCCAGTTTTATATTAGAAAAAAACTAGGGATGCATCCTTGCAGTATACTGCCCTCACCCTATAAATATATTTTCAATTAGATTTTGGGTTCATGTTGAGTTACAGATACAACAAAAAAAATTGGGGGTTGGGTTTGTCCATACAAAATACGTATATAAATCATAAAATATATACATATTTGCAGCCTATAAACAAGAATTAAGTTGAAGCTCAAAATACCACATATACATATTGATATAATATAAATAAACAAAACAACCATAATTTTTTTTAAAGATTGTATGGACTTCAATATTAAAAGCTGTAACCCCCTTTGTATGGACACTTAAAGTTGCTAAAACATGTATAATTTTTAATAGAATTACCTAAAGTGCCTCAAATACCTTTTGCATGGGATGGTATACATGTGACAGGCATTCCAAGCTCTTGAGAATGAATTTATACCTTACAGTATTCAAAAATTTGAAATCCTTTAGTGAATGCCATTTTTAATAACGTGAAGCCAATAAAAATTGCTTTTTGTAGAGAAATGCAACACCCATGATGGTCATATGCATAGACGCCAATCTGGGCAGTCCTTCCGTATCCAAATTTTTTGCAAAAAAATGTCATCTAGATGCAGTGGACACCAGAACTTATGCTTCTGCCATTCAAGGCTCAAACACACCATGGATGGTGTTTGGAATGGGCAAATGAGGTTCACAATTAAGTTGAAGGTCAACAAGGATAAGTTCTCTTCCTTGGATTGGTTAAAGCAAGATGACCCTCCATGCAACCTCTCTCTCAAGCTAGAACCAGAAACACAAGTGCAGGCATATGCAGGTGAGTAGAGAAGTGTGATGTTGGACCTTCATCCACACATCCCATGAGCCAGTGTAGACAAGAAACCCTGCTCCAGACATAGAATGAACACCTGCTCCACATGATGGCATGGGGATTGGATGAAAAAAATGGCCTGGGTTCCTTGCAGGTTAGCACTAGGAATGCGTGGCTGAACCTGGGGCCCAATGGCTGTGCTCAGTCTGCACCCGTAGTGGACTGGACCACAGACCCAGTCTGGGAAAAACTGGACCCAGATCTAGGGGATTTTTAAGATGAATTGGTCATTTAGAATTTCAATTACCAATATTGCAGCAGAAACTTTGACTAAAGGCCCTGGTTTAGAATTGGAGAGAAATTTTGAGCTTTTAAGGGGGTCATGTCCTACTGATTGAAGCAGTTAATACAGGTGGATCATTGTAAGTAAAAGTTTACTTTATCAGGTTCAAGCATTGTTCAGGTTGATAAAGGTCGATCATTTTAGGTAAAAGTTTACTTTATCAGGTTCAAACATTGTTATAGTGATGAGAACATGGTGGCCAATCTTACTGCAAATTTGGGTGTTAATTTCAAGAATCTAGAAGGAAACTTGGAGTTAATGGTCAAGAAGATGTGGTTAAGGAGAGGCAGGTTGGGAATTAGTATCAGAAGACTTTTCCCAGGCCCAAGAGTTGAAGCATCCATAATCTAAATTTGTGGATTAATAGCATTTTTAAATAGAGTGCATATTATTGTTATGTTGTATCAATTGCTATTCAAGAAGGGTGTATGGTTATGGGAGGCATCATTTCATCCCATTACTTGTTACGGCAGAGATACTTTTGTTTTGAGAGAAGTAAAACTCAGGCTTAACAAGAGAAAGTGCAGATAAAAGTACAATCTACCAGGAGAATGGAGAACCCAAATGATGAGAGTGATGGGAAGAGAGACAACAAGAGATGAGAAACCATGGGCACTGAGTGGCAGAATTTCAAGAGATGTTAAGGATGGACATTGGAGATGAAGAGCAGCACAATTGCATGGAGAGGAACTGGACGAGCAGGGAAGGTATTTTAAACAGCAGCAAAAGCACGAGCAAGGCTAAGGATCATTTAACTTCCCTGCAATTTGGACTGTGCGATAACCCAGGCTCCACCAGATCACTGTCAAGCATGTTTAATATGACTTCTTAAAAGTTAAATGTTTTGCTTTACAAATTGGAAAATATATATCATTATGAAGAATTTCTCTTTGAAATAACAGAGTTCAAGAAACCACCAACGCTGGATAAAGTGGTGGAGACCGGGTGACCATGAAGATAACCAGATTCATATAGCCAAAAATACATAGAAAAGATATGGTAGTCTCATAAACATTGGGTCACACAGATGAGGCCGAAGACGCCTGCAAGCAATTTTCACAGTTTTGTTTTTCTTACAACAAAGTAAAGCTTGCTAGCCTTTTTAAATTATGTTCCTGTCTTTGACATCATCTCTATATAATGGATTTACAGTCTATCAGTTACTGTATAGGTTAAAAACCATACTAGCTGCTTTTAGATTTTGTTCATAGAACAACAAGGCTGTTTTTCACTTTTGAGTCACTCTTAAGTGTATATATTCTGGCATGGCCTTCTAAACTATAAATGTTTATCCACCCAAAATTGCATCCAACTAAATTCAAATTACCCTACTCCACCAATCAATCATCTATTGCAATATCCTAGTAATTCTTGAAAAAGCTATAACCCTACCCTATAAACTTAGAGAAAGCATAGAATTTTTACTGTATCTCAGATCTGCAGCTTGATGGGCTTGTTGTCAATCGTAATCATGGGAGCTCCAAACTCCACACCAATGGTCAGGTCATGAACTGGCTGAAACCGTTTGTCTGTAAACTGAAGGAGAGGACATGATTTTCCTACTCCTTCCTGCACACCCCCAAAACAAAAAGAAACTTCAAGTCATTCATAATAAAAACTACATACACGGTCATTTAAGATAAGTACATCTATAAACAAACTGGTACAAACGAACTTTCATGTTAAACCCAATCCCTTAAAATTCCAAGAGAAGATCAAGTCAAACCCAGATATTCTCCACAATCGGCAAAAGAGATAAAACTGTAGCAAATGAGCTGGATGAGGTTCTGAACCCTTAATCATGACTTTCTTGAAAAAAATTCAAATTTGAGTAGAAAACAAATAATAACTGCCAAATTGAGCTGACAAATCAATAATCCCCGAAACCCAAAACGAAAATAACAGTTATAGCGTTAACAAGCATAAAGTAGAATCTTGAAAGCCCTTATCTCAAAACCATCATTCTTCAATAACAAGAAACAATTTTGCAAAGATTCGATCTGAGCTCATACACAAACGCATAAATTTACAAAATAATCCAACCTCGATAAAGAAAAGAATCAAATAAAACCTCAATTTAGAAAAGGAAAAGGAAAAGAAAAAGAATGTCACCTGTGTTGCCTATGATGATGTATTTGAAAAGATAAGCGTAGGCGATAATCGACATTTCAAGTTCTATATCACCATCAACAAGCACGCAATTTAAATGCTCTGTTAAAAATATAGAAAATACAGTGCCTGCACAAAATTTCAGCTTTTGCAGATTGAAACTCTCGCTAAATCTACAGATAGAATGTGCGGAGCAATGCAAACACTGAAACTATACAGCCAAATATGGATTGTATTTTTCAATATAGCACAAATTTGTTCGATGGACGGTCGGCAATGCGTGCAAAACATGGAAGTATGTCTTGATCATACTTCTGATGAATATTGCATTTACTTCCTCCCAAATATGTCAACAAGTAAGAAATACAAACTTTTGACCTGAATCGAAAGGTAAAAATGTAAAGCTAAATATAACTACATATTTTCTAGCCATACCCAATGAGCTGCTACAAAAGGATTCCATACACATTTTCAGGTTACGATATAGGAATCAAGAGAAACAAAAAGAAAAAGGCAACTAAAATTGGATATTAAAAATCTATGTCAAGACATAAGACTTGCATGGTACAGAGTATCACATTTCAAGCCCATAAAATAATGCATCCGTTCATATGCTACCTCATGATTTTATAGATATATGGTATCTAACCAGTACCATAGTAGCCACAACAATCACAAAAACAACAGCACCAATAACAACAGAAACAGATGGAAATATGTGGTCTATTTCTAATGATCCTAACAGGGTAAACTCACTAGTTGCCACCTCTCAAAGCATGTCATTTATAGTTATTTCCAGAATAACAGAATTTTGTGTGACCTGATGATCCTTGGTGGCTTATTGAATGACTTTATATCATTAAAAATCTGAGGGATTAAGAAATAAAATGTTTACCTGGCTTGACATCTACCCTGTCCACTCTTCCATATCTGGAAAACAAACTCTCAACCTCTGAATGTCGATCCCTATACTCCATCCCCATAATACACAGGCTTCATCTCTGGCACTCAATGTCTTCCCAAAGAAACACTGATAGGGGCTCCTTGCTAACAAAGAACATTTCCAATATCAATCATACCAGTTTATTTTTGGCTTGCATGTGATATAAGAATCAAACAAAATTTTCAGCAATATTTTAAGTACTCAAGACTCAGGTTTCCAGCATACATAACTCCGTGAAAGCTATATGGGTCAAAACTCAGGGTTCCAGCATACGTAACTCCGTGAAAGCTATATGGGTCAGATAATCTACAACAACAAAAAGTAGAAAATGCTTTCAGATGCGTAAATAACCATAAAAAAAATTAATTTTTAAAATGGTTACACAAAATTCCCTTCCTTCTCTGCACTGAAATTAGTAGTACTTTGCATGTTTCCTATATGATAACAAGGCTATATCTATACACAATCTAAGCTTAGTGTACATACAAAGCTCCCCAACAAACAGCCATGGCGAAATTTAAGATTTATTTTGACACATTCCTTTCACTGCACTGAACAGATGGGAACAAAATTTCACTATGCACGTGCATGTTTCATTGCAGTACCAGTAGAAATGGCTATCGGCGAATCATGGTCTTGATGGAAGGAGGCGACAAGGCGATGGATTTCACTGGTTCTCCTGCATAACCATGCAATTTTTCTTCTGCTCTATAATTTTCATGCTATGCTGTGTAAATGAAAATGAAAATGAAGGAAAAATACCTGTTTTAGCGAATTTTACTTGATGATACTCCTGGCACAGGGCACAACTGTCACAGAGGCGATGGACAAGGAAGTTAGAGGTTCGATTCCTGGGAAGGTGCAGTTTCATTCTCAGCCTCTCTCTGTACGTACACGAATAGCAATAGTGCAGGCCCGGTAATAACAATACAAGGTACACACTGCTTTTCACCACACACACCACATAATGATAAGACACTAGTTGCTTAAAACCCTATATTTCACCATTTGTGAGTGGAAATAAGGTTTACCCAAAAATTTGTCTGGATTTTCTGGAAGAAAATCTGCCTGCACAATAGCCAGACCAAGTCAAACCGTATGGCCCTCTCCATGGTTGGCTTAGGCTTTTATTGTATGGATTGCGATTTCCGGAGTCGGCAAAAGAGTCTCCCAACACAAACAGTCCTACGCTTTCTCTGCAATCTCTCCCTGCAAATTGATCATTTTATATAAATATCATATAGGCATAGAATGAGGGAAGTTTGAAATGATAATTTGTATAACTGACCTGCAAATAAACAGAGAATGATTATCAGAAACAGAAGAAGTGAATAAACTAAATTTGTAACTACAACTCACCTTTGTTAGTGCTTGAGAATATGCTCTGATAATTTTCTAACCCTCGACCATGGACGCGACTATTCTCCCTGCAAAAGGGCATGCCCATCGTTTTGAAACTCTCGTTCGCTATTAAAACTCCCGTCTCCGTCAGCCCACTTCTCCCGTTTAATCTGCTTTCATTGGAGGACGGTTCCCACACTGCAACATTGAATATTTCATTTACTTCCTCCCTTGCCATTGTACAATAACGGCAGAATGCATTAACCCTCACGCGCGAGCAAACACTTATCATTCTGCTTCCGTGTATTGGGCAACCCGCCAGGCTGATGAAAATGCCAGCAGAAATTCAACACGAATAACCTATCAGCTAATTTACTCAACATTGGTTTGCAGGCATGAGACTTGTTTCAAGTTCCAATGTCACACTATATATAGCCTATCAACTAAATATCTATTTTTTATGTTTTCTAAAATGATTGATTTAAATGTAAATTAATAATCTATATAAACTGAACATTGAAAGTAAACAGTTATCACATTACAAACAACCTACATAAATAATTTAAAATGTTTTCAATAAAAAAAAATTAATATTTTTTAACGGTTTTTATAATTTATAATGAAGACAAGGAAGAATAGCATAGAATAATAGATCCTATTCAATAAATAGATGATAAGTCAAAGAAGAAAGAAAGGTGGACACTAGAAATGAAATGATATAACTTTATAGTCTATACTAATAACTTATAATCTTGAGCTTATCATTCTTTCAACTTTATTAAAATCTTGGAAGGAAAAAATCCACTACATTACAGTTTTTCCCACCACTCACAATCCACCCCTCTCAATTTTGTTACAAACTCATATTATGTAGGTAAAAATTGGGGGAAAATGAGTTTGGGGTCAAATGACAGCATCTCAGAAATCATTTTCCTTCTAGATTGAGTAAAAAACTACCAAAATCTTTCCTTTAAATTATATGCAACCAACTTAATATTCTTATTAGCTTCTTCAAAGGCAATGCACAAGTAATCTCCCACTGTAATGCACTCTTGGATCCACCTACGTCCACTAAACAATTGAGGGAGATAAGAGTAAGGCACACTTGCAATTTGTTTCCACTTCCAAAGCAACTTATCTTCATCATCCTAAAACAACTCCCAGATAACCAGAAGGTGGGATAACGTTTGATCCAAGGTGTATATCAGAAGAATAGATGATCCATATGCAACCATAAATCTCATAGGCCATTTAACATCTTGAATCAGTTCGCCGAGTAATTTGACATCTTCAACTAGTTGGTCGAGTAATGGAACTATTCTCACAGGAGTAATACAATCATCTTGGATACTGTAACCCACAACGACAACCTTGAATGACATCCAGAAAAGAACACCATTGCACTCAACCATGCTATATTCCAACACGTATGGGCCTACTTCCTCTGTAAACTGAAATTTAATCCTCAATGAATCTTGACAATAATCATAGATTCAGAAGGAAAAAATTTGAGGGCATTGTCCCGTCACTACAAAATAGGGTTCTCCATTTCTCCCCTGCACGATAAAGATAGAATTGCTAGTCTCGTTTATTTTTATATCTAAATAAATTTTCATAAGCGGATTGTAAATATATTATTTTTGGTTTTCTAGAAAAGGCAACAACCCAAGAGTTGTATTGGGTAACATGTACTTTCTAATATCGTTTCGCAAAGGAGTTGGAAGGAAAGATAAAGAGACATCCCTCCATTTTTTAGTAGAAAAGCAGTAGGCCATACACTCACCTTCATAGCATATGAGAAGCCATGGATTTTTGTTGGGCAATGAAGATAGAAAGTTGCGTGCAGACAAAATAGCATTCCATTCTTTGCAAACCATGCGAGAGTGACAAATAGATATTAATGGAAGCTTCTCAAATATGCGTTCAAGGCTATGTTGATCCAACTTAGATACACTACGCTTCCTCTTCCTTGATATGTTGATGCCTTCTTCATCTCCTGTTACTGTGTGTATATATTATTTTTCCTTCCATTATTTTCAGCTCCCGCACTTCCTCTTCCCCGATTGTATTCTTCGAGCACAGGATTACACTGAGTCATTTTTATAGGGTTTTGGCGTGGAGACCTTTGCTTAACTGGCCTTTGGTCTGCAATGGAAACTTTAAGAGTCAAAACTAAAATAGTGTAATGGTAAAATTAACACATGCATCTATTAAATATGACTCTCTTTGATGAATATGGTGGCCTAAGGGAGAGGGCCCGATGGTGGGTAGGGTAACCTTGAGCGAGGGGTCCACGTCATCAACATTCGAGTCGACTAAATTTTTTTTGCCATGTGCCTTCACTGTCAAGCTGGCAGTTTGAAATAAAAATTTGGCAATATTTTGAGCACGCTTTCCAAGGTTTTGGGGGCGATTTCCAAAACCTTCCAAAAAAGAGTAAAAATTAGGCCTATACCTATCGCGGACATTTGTATGACCGATTGTTGTTTGGCGCCACGCCAGTACTTGCATATGCATATCCTAGTTAATGTGCATTAACTACTACACATTCCCCGCCGTCGGCCTTAATGCCTACCACCTCGACATGCACACCATTCGCTTGGTCTTGCATTTTGTTCACGAAACACCCAGTAATGAGACATCATTCATTTTTAGCAATTCCATTGAGAATCAGCTTTGGTTAAGACGGATGCCGACGGTGGTGAGGCCATGACTGAGTGGTGGTGATACATTTTTCGTACTTTCTATGTTTACCAACAACATATTTAGTAAAAGGAAACTATATATCTTCTTGCTACGCAGGTGAGGTTGTCTTCCAACCTCACTCAGGAAGTAACTATGCATTGTAATATTTTTCTAGGTTTTTCTTGTGATTTTCTTTTGTTAAATGTGCAAGAAAAAATTGTAATGCTTTCATCATGTAATGAAGCTTTGTTGCAGCTTATTCATGGCCGCTACTATGTATTTTATGGCCGACTGTATGTATATGTGACTATACAGATATATATATAGGCATATATGGCTGACTGTTTGTAAATGTGTGTATACACAGATATATATGCATATAAATGTATATATATGCATATATATCTATGTATACACACATATACATACAGTAACGACCTGCAAATGTAATTTTCTAGCAATAATAGGACTATATAATGGCAGACTGTGTCTATATGTGAGAATACAGTTATATATATGCATATAAATGGCCCAGTGTGTGTATATGAGTGTATACAGTTACATGTATGAGCAATTACTACGTAGCAGTGTGTATATGTCTGTATATATCCATATTTATATGTCTACACACATATACACACACACCACCATAATATATGTGTTCATTTTTGTTTTATACCTTTGTAATTGGAATATATGCATATATATGTGTGTATACACACATATACACACAGTCCACCATTCAAATAGAGCTTAGTTTGCGTTTTGTACCTCTATAATTTGCATATGTATAGTGGTAGTATGTGTGTTTGTGCAACTCGACTATGAAGGGTTTTATGCACCTATGTTTTAGCTGGCTCTTTCGACCGTTGCTGTGAACCCCTCACTCAAAAATTCCTGACCCCCATCGTCCACTCTTCCCTGTCCTTCGTCTCTGCTTCAAATATGACTAATTTAGGGAATACAGTCATATCCATTTATAGAATTCTCCTAGTCAATTTCATAATCATTTTATTATTTTAATTGACTAATCATTTATACGATTTTCCTAGTCAATTTAGTAATCATTCTAATTTTTAATTGACTAAACATTTCTTTTTAAATTGATATAATATTCAACATCTTTATATTAGACTAAACAATAAAATATTATGTATGCATGTATGCACACATACATACATACATACTACATAATTATTTATGTATGTATGTATGTTTCTATTTGAGACATAGACATACATACTTATACACACATACCTAGATGTATGTGTGTATAGTATGTATACACACATACATGTATGGATGTGTGTATACATACTATACACACATACATGTATACGTGTGTACTATACACACATGCATGTGTGTATATACTTATACACACATACATGTATACATCTATACACACATACATACATGTATGTGTGTATAAATGCCCTATACACACATGCATACATGCATGTGTGTATAGTATGTATACACACATGCATGTGTGGATGTGTGTATACATACTATACACACATACATGCATGCATGTGTGTGTACATACTATACACACATGCGTACATGTATGTGTGTATATACTTATACACATACATGTACATACATGTATGCATGTGTGTATATATGTATGTGTGTAAGTATGCTCTACATATAAATGCATGTGTGTATAGTATAATATAGTACTCTACCTGTCACATGCATGTATAGTAATATACATGCATGTGTGTATATACTTATACACACATACATGTGGCCATGTCAGTATAGTATGTATACACAAGTGCTGCATACATGTATGTGTGTATAGTATATCTTTAATACACATGCATGTGTGTATGGTAATAATACACATACATGTATGTGTGTATAGTATGATGTATGTGTGTATAGTATGTATGCATGTGTGTATATACTTATATGTACACATACATGTATGCATGTGTGTATAGTATATATACACACATGCATACATGTATGTGTGTATAGTATGTATACACATGCATGTGTGTATATACTTATACACACATACATGTATGCATGTGTGTATAGTATGTATACACACATGCATGTATAGGATACTATACACACATACATACATGTATGTGTGTATACTGTACACACATACATACATACTTTGGCCAAAACATAGGTGCATGCCACCCGAAACTATGGAGTGTATGATAGTGTTCTACTACTGCCATTATATATATGCAAGTTGCAGGTCTACAATTACATGTCTATTGAAGTGATCATATGTATGCTTTGTTTTTTCTTCAATTAAAGTGACTGTAAATATTGGCCCCTCTCCCTTACAACTATGTGTGATGATGGTTGACTCCTACTTATGTTAATATTAGGTCAATTAGATGCATGGTTAGTTTGATCATCAATTACACTCAATCTTACATGTATGAATTTGTTGTTACACTATGTACAATTGTTTGATATGTTGTTCATTTTGAATCAGCTCAATTAGATGCATGGTTAGTTTGTTTTTCAATTACAATCGATCTTACATGTATGCATTTGTTGTTACACCATGTACCAATGTTAGATATGCATATGCATATTGCATCTATGAAAATATGCATATTTGCAATATGCATATGCATATATGCAATTATTGTATGAAGTTAAATTTTAGTATGTTGTTTGAGAAATGGTATTAACATAAGTAGGAGTCAGCATATGGTTAGTATGTTTTGCATTTGTTGTATGATGTTATATTTCAGTATGTTGTTACACTATGTACCATTGTTATATATGTTACTCATTTCCATTCACCTCAATTAGATGCATGGTTAGTTTGTTCTTCAATTAAACTCAATCTTACATGTATGAATTTGTTGTTACACTATGTACAATTATTTGATATGTTGTTCATTTCAAATCAGCTCAATTAGATGCATGGTTAGTTCGTTCTTCAATTACAATCACTCTTACATGTATGCATTTGTTGTTACACTATGTACCAATGTTAGATATGCATATGGATATTGCATCTATGCATATGCATATTGCATCTATGCAAATTTGCATATTTGCAATATGCAATTGTTGTATGAAGTTAAATTTCAGTATGTTGTTTGAGAAATGGTATTAACATAAGTAGGAGTTAGCATATGGTTAGTATGTTCTGCATTTGTTGTATGATGTTATATTTTAGTATGTTGTTACACTATGTACCATTGTTATATATGTTGCATTTGCATATGCATATTTTATATGCAATTGTTGTATGAAGTTAAATTTCAGTATGTTGTTTGAGAAATGGTATTAACATAAGTAGGAGTCAGAATATGGTTAGTATGTTTTGCATTTGTTGTATGATGTTATATTTCAGTATGTTGTTACACTATGTACCATTGTTATATATGTTGCTCATTTCCAATCACCTCAATTAGATGCATGGTTAGTTTGTTCTTCAATTACACTCAATCTTACATGTATGAATTTGTTGTTACACTATGTACAATTGTTTGATATGCTGTTCATTTCGAATCAGCTCAATTAGATGCATGGTTAGTTTGTTCTTCAATTACAATCGATCTTACATGTATGCATTTTTTGTTACACTATGTACCAAAGTTAGATATGCATATGCATATTGCATCTATGCAAATATGCATATGAATATTTGCAATATGCATATGCATATATGCAATTGTTGTATGAAGTTAAATTTCAATATGTTGTTTGAGAAATGGTATTAACATAAGCAAGAGTTAGCATGTGCACATGTGCATGTGCGTATGCATATGTATGTGCATACTGTCAGCAATTGCCTTCTCCATTTACATTTAAATTAGATGAATGGTTAGTTTGTTCATCAATTACACTCAATCTTACATGTATGAATTTGTTGTTACACTATGAATTTCAGCATGTTGTTTGAGAAATGGTATTAACATAAGTAGGAGTCTGCATATGCATATGTATGTGCATATTGTCAGCAATTGCCTTGTCCATTTACATTTAAATGTGTGGACACCTTGTTAATTTCCATAACCATCCTTTATGCTGTCATCGACCACTCTCCCTTTAAGCTCTGTTATGGTCGAAATATTTCCAACCCATTTGAATACAACATTACCATATATATGTATGTTGCACAGAATGATACAACATACTAAATTTTCAAATTAACTTAAAACAACAGATTGATACACTGTTATGATACATATATGTATAGATTACTATAGATAGATACATAAGTTTCCTCTCATAGAGATAAATATATACATATGTTTCATATTGTAGAAATAGATAGTAACATGATGGAATATGTTGTCTCTATGGTATCCATACTGATGTTTCAAGTTATAAACATTCAAAACAAAAAAAGTTCAAACATCGTTTCGAATCCATCAAGAAGTTCACAACAAAAAACTAGCAAGCAAACATTCAAATCAATCAAAAAATGTAGGAAAACTAAAATTTGATGGCAAGTTGTCTTGTGAGTTGGATGTGGCCTGTGACGGAGGACTCCATGATTGAGTTGGTTGGATTATGCTTGGGGTGGGTGAGGTTTGATATGCTTGTAAGCGAGGACTCCAACTCTCATATGGTTGGCTTCTTGTGGGGCTAGGTGACTGTGTATAGGAGAGCGACTGAGAAGGACTTCAACTCTAAAATGTTTGGCTGGTAGCTTGGGTAGGTGATGGACAATATTGGGGGCATTGAATAGATACGAAATCTGTGAAGATCCTATGGCAGTCAGGCAAGGGATTTAGAGGGTTTCCGAGTCGCCTCTCCTTTGCACCATTTGCTTGTGCCTTCAACTCTTTTTCCCTTTTTGCGGCTTCCTTTTCTCTCCATTAGTCCTCCCTTTTTTTGTCCGTCTCCTTCTTTTGTAGCTCCTTTTCAGCATCTGCTACTACTCATTGCTTTTCCTTTTCAATTCTCAAAAGAATTTTTGCCTCCAATTCTGCAATCCTTTCTATCTTGCGCTCTACAAGCTGTTGCTTCTTCCTCAATTTCGGTTCTTCTAGTTCCTTCTTCTTTTCGTCTTGTTCACTTAGCATTGCCATGAAGCCATTAGCAGTTAGGAGTTGGGATCCTCTTTGCAACTTGATCCCATGGTCAGCTACCTTATTAGACTTTTCTTTCACCACATGAACCGGTAGCTTCAAGAATTGTGAGATGCGTGAAGTTTGTTGGCCTCCCAAGGCTCAATCAAATCAGCATTATTTATTTATGGCATCTCACTATCTGTAGTATCCATTCTATCTTCTAATTGCTCACCGTCACTGTCTCCACAATTAGCATAGAAATGTACTAACGTATTGGGACCCATGCAGTGCGATGGGGATGGCATTGAAAGACTCTATTCTTCGTCCACATGCATATCCATAGCAAGATTGGCAGCACCATCAAAGAGCCAGAAGGGCTACTCAGGTGGAGTTGGCAGGGAAAGAGATATGTCTCCAATAGTACTCTGGTCTCCCAATACTGCTGGTTCAAGTCATTCATTAGAATCTAAAACAACAAATTCATACATGTAAGTTTGAGAGTATTTGAAGAACAAACGAATCCAATCCATGTAATTTAAATGCAAATAGAGAAGGCAATTGCTGACAGTATCCACAACCATATGCATATGCTGACTCTTATGATAATCCCATTTCTCAAACAACATACTGAATTTTATCTTCATACAACATATGCATATGCTGACTCTTATGATAATACCATTTCTCAAACAATATACTGAATTTTATCTTCATACAACATATGCATATATGCATATGCATATTGCATATTGCATATGTTGACTCCTACTTATGTTAATACCATTTCTCAAAACAACATACTAAAATTTAACTTCATACAACATATGCATATATGCAATGCATATGCATATTGCATATATGCGTATATAACTTCATACAACAAATGCAGAACATAGTGTAACAACAAATGCATACATGTAAGATCGGTACTAATTGAAGAACAAACTAACCATACATCTAATTGAGGTGATTGGAAATGAGCAACATATCAAACAATGGTACATAGTGTAACAACATACTGAAATATGACATCAACAACAAATGCAGAACATACTAACCATATGATGACTCCTAGTTATGTTAATACCATTTCTCAAACAACATATTGAAATTTAACTTCATACAACAATTGCATATATGCATATCTAAAAATGGTGCATAGTGTAACAACAAATGCATACATGTAAGATCGATTGTAATTGAAGAACAAACTAACCATACATCTAATTGAGATGATTCAAAATAAGCAACATATCAAACAATGGTACATAGTGTAACAACATACTAAAATATAACTTCATACAACAAATGCAGAACATACTAACCATTCATCCCATTTTGCTGATCTCCAACTTATGCAGTTCCAACATTAGACTCACCCTCAGTGACTGCCAAACCATTGTTAGAAAGGCTTAGAATGTTTGCAGCAGCTGATGCTTCCTTGGGGGTGGCAAAGTGGAATGTATTGCTAACCCTCATGTCATTATCCAAAGCATTTCAATCAAATGGCCAAATACCTATCCTCTTGAAGCCAACTATAATGTTTGAAAAAGTCAATGACTTTTGAAAAGCTAGGCTACCAAGTGTAGCCAATTTTTCCCTTCTTATCTCTAGATTTGGATGTACATAATGGTCCAATTTGTTCTTTCTTTTTTTAAGTTACACTTGAAAGATGAGAAAACACTCACATCAAGAGGCTGCAACTTGTGTGATGTGTGGGCGGGTAGGGTGAGCAAGTCAATACCAAGCTCCCTTGCTTTGGTAATGGTAGAGAAGGCTACATGGCTGCCATGCCCATCAAATATCAAGAGGTGTCTATGGGTGGGTGAGCAACCCCCAGGTACTTGCATAGCAAAGAACTTGAGCCATTTGATAAATAGCTCTTTCATCATCCATGCATGAGGTTGAATAGCCATCAATGCTCTTGGCTCATAGTTGGCTATGTAGTTTTGCACATTTTTTTTCTCTTGAACAAATAAAAACCTAGAAGTTTTTGACCTACAATGTTTACACATGCTAGAATAGTGATCCACTCTCGGCTCTTTGGGATAATGTAAGCAACACTTATCACGCCTTTCATGGCAAGCACCTTCATTTTACCGTTCCAGCCAGCTTGCAGCCTTGTCTCATCATATTTCCAAATCCTCTGTGGTCCATAGTTCCCTCCTACATATACCTTCTCCAAAGTGTCGTAGAAAACACTTACAACCGGTTGCCTTAGATTTATAGCACGGTCTCTATCTTGACCTTGGGTTGTTCTCAAGCAGAGATCAGGATGCCTTCTTTTGAATCCTGTCCACCATGACTTGCCAGGAAGCCCATTCTTGAAGGGATTATTCCTTGTTTTGCATATTTGGGCCACTTCTATTTTTAGATTGACGATCTCCAAACATTGGCCAACAACAGCCATCTCCTTGCACCATTCGACGATCAATGACTCTTCCTCCTCAGTTAGGACTATTGAGGGTCCTTTCCTTTTTGTAGTGGTCATACCACCTAGCAAATTGGACAATGTTGAGGTAGGAATACCCCACTTTTTTTCCGCACCTCTAGTTGACCAGCCGTAGTCTTTGACATCTTCAAGGGCATGGTCCATGTCAACCTGGGTCCATTCACACCTCGGTGCAACCTTTTTGGTTGATACAGCTAGGTTAGCTTGCACTATAGATTCGATTGGTTGTTCCAAAACAATTTCTACCTCCTCCTCAATACTTGGTTCTTCAGTTCGCTAGTGAACAGGAATGACAACATCCTCCTCATTGCTATGTGGCAGATGCACACCTCTCTTGTGTGCAGGAATAGTTGTTCAGCTCCGCTTTTGTGGAGGCCTTCCTCCTTGAAGATCGCCTGATATTTGTTTGCGCATTTATCTTCCTCTATATTGAACCAACACAGTGATTAATAAACAACATACACTTAATATTGAAAATAATGATACCGACTAAAACAACGAATCCATACATTTACTATTGACTGTAATTGAAGAACAAGCTAACCATGCATATAATTGACACAACATTATGATACACATATATATGAACTTGCAACAATAGCATGATACAAAAATTTATATCTTCAAACAACTTTGCAAGACAATAAAGGGTTTCAAATATTTCTATCATACTGCTATTTCAAGTTGTGTTAATGTTTCATAATGTCATTTGAGATATTCTTCGCATACTGTTAGTACAATTGAAGAACAAACAAAGAATACATCTAATTAAGTTGAATGTAACCGATGGTGGGTAGGGTAACTTTGAGCAAGGGGTCCATGTCATCAACGTCCCAGTCGGGTAATTTTTTTATGCCACGTCCCTTGACAGTCGAGCTGGCATTATGCAACTTTTATATATGTATGTATATATCTATCTCTGCAATATATATATATATATATATATATATATATATATATATATATATATATATATATATATGTATCTATCTATATATGTATGTATATATCTATCTTATTGATGCTTCAAGTTATTTATGCTCTTTCATTCCATGGTTATAACACAAGTATGAGTTATATGCTATAACAGTTGGCTATAAGGGAGAGGGGTTGTCAATTACAGTCGGTTAAATTGAAGAACAAACACATAGACAAAATGGAGAGCAGCTATGTGTGGGCATAGGATCTGATCATGGGTAACGGAAGAGCTTTTTTTCCATATAGAGAATGTAGTGAAGTGGTATAAAGTTCATGGAATTTACCATGAAATTTAGATTCTTGGCATTTTCCAGTAGTTTATAAGTCATGGTATTTGCCATGAATTTTATAGCAGTTCTAATTGCATGCACTATAGGGCAAGAGTGTTTTGATGTGACGTAAATATCAACCCCTCTCCCTTACAGTTAACTTTGATGATGGTTGAGTCCTACTTATGTTAGTACCATTTCTCAAACAACATAGTAACATAAGTAGGAGTTAGCCATTATGACAGTTGACTGTAAGGGATAGGGGCCAATATTTACAGTCACTTTAATTGAATGTAAATGAGGACATACATACAACCACTTTGCAGAGATAGATACTTAATTTGAATATGAATGAACAAGGTATAAATTGAATGTACATGTACCTATATTTGGTGATGAATCGTACAATAATATATAAATTTGACTATGCATTCTATATATATATATATTGTAACACCCCTCCGTTTTGGATATTTAGATCGACACTGCTTTCTCGGTAAGGTTTGATTATGCTTGTTGTGACTGGAAACTTAGTGATTATTTAATCATGAACTATTTAGTAATGTGCATGTTATATCATGTTGTGTCGATTGTGTTTGAACAGGCCTTGACTTTTGGAACTTGATTACTTGTGATCATGATTGATTAAACGATGTGAAATTATAGGTTGATGTGATGGAATCTTATTCTGATGTTATCTATATGGCATGATTTGGAGTAATTTAGAATATAGCTGATTAAATGATGTTTTATGCTTGTGATCATATCATTGATGTTAGAATCATTAGTAATTGTGTATTGGTGAAGGGGACGGATTGTATCACTTGCTTGCGAGTGCCCTACAATTCTGAGATTTCCTCTTCACGGCGTGTTTGATCATAATATGCATATATATGTTGCACGTTCGACATGTTCTTTGTTGCAGGTTGGCAGGTACATGACATCGACTCCACCTGGTTTCCAGGTCTGAGCGTGTCCATTGACCAACGAAAATTAATTGGGAGATAGTAGCTAGGATTTCTGAACCAAGTCGTCACCCTAGTCATAGCATGTTTTTGAGTTGTCGTCGGGGTTCGTTGTTTTAACTTGGTCAGTTTCCCCTTGAGTGTTTATTTAATCTCAAGTTTAAAGTATATTAAGTGACTTGCATAGTTTAATTAATGATTAAATGTGTTTAATTGCAAAATAGAAGTGATTAAATGGCTTTTGAAAATTATAAATGATGATTGTTTCGTCTTATTGAAATGTTGAAAAAAATTAGTGATTAATGAATTAATTTAATTTAATTAATAAAATAATCTGATTATGGATTAGATTTATTTTATTGACTAATTAAATTAATAGGGTTAAATTAAATCAATTTGGTTGGGTAGGCATCTTTAGATTTTGGGTTAAATCAAAATTGGAATTATGCTTTACATTTTACTTTTAGAAATAAAAGTTGAAAAGAAAAAATAAATTAAATTAAATTAAAAGGTATTACATTTTATTTGAAAAAAATAGAATTTTGTTTTAAGTTATTTAAAGTTCAAAGGTTTCAAAATATAAGGACTTTGTAGAAAAGATATTTGTTTTGGGGAATGGTTGACTATTTTTGGTATGAGATATTTGTGAGTTTGAACTTGGAATTGAAATTGGAGTTTGCAAATTAAATTTGAATTTAATTTGAACTTGAAATTGAATTTGAGAAAAATCTGAATTTGAGTTGAATTTGATTTGAGGAGATAATATATTTCATTTTTGAGGTTTTGTTTTGTGTGCTTGGACTTGGGTTTGAGAAGGAGGTGGAGACTCTTGCTTGGAGGGGATTCAATGGAGGACTTGGAACAAACTCCATGTTTGAAGGCTTCAAATCTTGGAGGAAGAAACCAGGTTTTTCTTTGTGTTTGTTTTGTTCATTTTTAAATAGTTTAATCTTTGTAATTGCTTGTTGAAAATCTTGTTGGATGTGTGAGAAATCTATGAAAGGTTGTTGAATCTTATAAAACCCATGAATTATTCTTTGAAAATTTGCAAAATGGTTGAGATTTGGAATGAAAACCCAAGATAAAACTCCTCTTCAAATTGAATTGTTAAACCCTCTTATTGTTGGCTAAATTTTGTTGAGATTGGCAAAAAGTATGGCTCATTTTCTCAACTTGAGCTGGGAATGCTAATTTGAAATTTCCCCTTTTTAAAATAAAAATAGATTTATGTTTTTTTTTTCCTCCCCTGTTTTATTTATTTTTCTGGTTTATACCAGAAGGGAGATGAAATTTTATTTTTTGTTGAAAACAAAATATAAATATAAATTTATTTATTTTTTTAGGTTTGGGGTGGGGAGATAAATCCCCCACCATGGTCGCCGCCGCCGCCGGTGGTTGCTGGGTGCTCGGCACACAGCTCCGCCGCCCGCAGGCGACGGTTGCTGTGAGCGGAGCACACAGCTCCGCCGCCCGCAGGCGACGGTTGCTGTGAGCGGAGCACACAGCTCCGCCGCCGTGGGAGGCGGTGGGTTGTGTGCAGGGCACACAGCCCCGCCGCCCTCAGGAGGCAGGGGAGCTGCGGGTTAGGGCTTCGGCCCTTTACCCTGTGTTTTTTTTTTTTAAATGAAAATAATATATGTGTTAGAAATTTCGAAAATTGGGATTTGTATTTTTTTTAGGTGTTAAGTTATATTTATATGTTTAATAATATATATAAATATAATATATATTATAATATTATAAAATTATAATATTATTTATATATAACATATTTATATGTATTAGAATATATATATAAATATAGTTTTTAATTAAATAAATTATGATTTTATGAAAATTAGAAAAGGAGTTTAAATTTAAACTCTACATAATTTATTCTTATGGAAATAAAATAATATTTTATTTAAATTGTTATTTTATCCGGTGTAATTAAAAGATGTTAAATGTTAGTTGAAAATTTTACAATAGTTCATAGGGTTATTAAAATCAAAGAAATTGACATTTTTATAAATGGTTGTAAATTTCAAAAGAAGAGACTTTAAGTTATTATTTTCATGCACATTAAAGACCTATGTTGTTTATGCAAAATAATAAGGAATAAAAACGTGATTAATCAGAATTTATGAAATTATTAGATGTGTTCTATTCAATGGGATTTTAAATGAGGTTTTCATAGAAAACCTTGGAACCCGGAACGATCTTTTAAGGGTACGCGTTTAGATGATAATTGACTTCCGAAAATATAACTTTCTCTAAAATGATTATCACATTGGTGTGTAAGCCATGTGGTAATATAGAGTAGATATTATGTTTAACAGATTGTTAAGTCATTAATGCCAATTTAAATTCAAGATTAATTTATTTCATCTAGATGTCTTATAGCACAACGTTCTAAGTATAGAGAACATTTGAGAAACTTAGGATAACAAATGTCTTAGTTCACACAGATGGTTATGATCTTTAGCTTGGAACCAAAATTGAAGAGCTTAGGATTAACGAATGATTCATTGCAATCAAAAAACTTTGTTTGTCAAATGTTGGTTTATTGATAATTTTGATGTTGATAAATTATAAATTGATCAATTAAAGTTGTATTATTGGATTAAACTCTTTAATGTCGGTAAGAGGGCATATGCTTTTACTATTTAGTAAAATTGATTGGAAACATATTGTGTTCAAGTAGAAATGAGTACAGTGGATTTAGTTAATGTTGAGTTGAAATTGGAGACTGATTTGTTGATCTAAGTGCTATTTATCAAGGTGTTTTAATTATAGAATATAATGGCAAAACTTAGAGAAAGGAATGACTTATTATTTAATCGAAATGTTTTTTTAATCAAGTAGTTTTATTTATAATACATGATTGTGAGGCATAGAGTGATTGATTGGTCTACTCCATTTCAATGATGTTATCTATTAAATATCTTGGTTTTAGTATATGAAATTTCGAGTATGTGATATGTTCCTTGCGTATTTCTTGTCATGGAAAGAAATGGGTTCGAATGTTTGATAAATGCAAGTCATGTAACTGTGTTTGACTGGGTTTAGGAAACCCAAACATTAGTTTACATAACTGTCTGGAATGCTTGTAGTGTTATGATGTTCGTCCTCAGTGTTGGGAGAATAGAGTCATTGTTGAAGTCTTCCAGTTTGGAGTTCATGTATTTGTTTGGGATTGTGGTACGTGAGTCAATTTTGTTGTGCCTTGGGATTTGTGCATGTGTCACCAAGTCATTTCACCCGGTTTTCATGTTCGGGTTTTGTAATTTGTGCCTCCTTTGGAATAGGAGAGGGTAATGTATTTTGTACCTCCTTTGAAAGGAGGGGGTTTCTGTAATTGGTTTCCTCCTATGTTTGGAGTGGGTTTGTACTTTGCTTTCCTCTAGTGTGTGGAGAAGGTTTTAACCTTGTTTTCCTCCAGTGGTTGGAGTGAGCTTTCTTGTTTTGTTACCTCCTTGGATTGGAGGGGTCGTGTTATCTGGTCACCTATTGTGATTATGATCATGTGTGTTGTCTTAGGAGAGTGGCTTGCAATCGGGCGCCGGTGCACAAAGTGGCACCAAGATAACCCTTTTGCAAGTTGGTTAATTCAGTGATAACTAAATAAACTTTTAGAAGTTTAGGATGCATCAAACATTAAATAAGATTAAGTATGCCTCGCTCATGGACCCAAGGGCTTGTTGTAGACTTGGGATGAGACGGGAAGGCCTGGAATGGCAAAATCATCTATCTCATCTTTACGAGAGGTATTTGGTTCTGCATGAGTAAGCATGGGTGTCGGGAATGCGGTAGAGGCTACCAGGATACCCGTGTAGTGGGGGCCGGGGCCTAGGAAGATTCCCAGAGGATATCCCTTGACGAACTATGCGATGACACTCTTCCTAAGTCAGCAGTTTGTTTATGTAGTTGTGACACTCTTGATCTATTCTATGTCGGGAAGAAATGTAACCTGTGGCAGTTTTGTGAGAGTCGTACCTAGAGTTGTACGTTTGCCCATTCCGTCTTGTGATGAGGTCTTGTATTTATTTTGTTTCAGCTTTGTGTGACCCGTGTCTAGTGGTAGATGATCTTGGTAGGAATTCCTGGTTACTATCTCCTAGCACAGAGGGAGTGGAACCTTTTGGATTCCACGTGGTCGGGTGGCGTGCATCTTATTCCGTTGGTTCTTCTTCATGTTCGTGTGTTCGTGTTTCCAGTTGGAGAGCTCGTGGGAATCGGTTTCTTCTCACGCCTTGTTCTCTCAGTTCTTATTGTATCTTTTACCCCTCATTTGTTATCGAGGTGGAATTTGTAAAGTGTAATCATAACTTTTGGATTTACCTCATTCGGGGAATGAGTATTGTAATCTTATTGTAATTCATGTAATTGAAATCTTTTGGTATTTCTTATTCTTCGTTGCAAGCTATCTTGTATGGAATGTATGTTATCTCATTTCCTTAAGTGCCTAGAGTTTCAGTTTATGTTAATGTTTGTTGTTGTTTGGGTTCTAAAGTAATCTTTGTCTCGTGGCCTTAGAGGTTGTTGGCAATGTGTATTCATATTTCATATTAATTGTACTTAATCAAAAAAAAATTGGTGCATTTAAGTAGTGAATTGCAACTTCCTCTAGGGTCGTGTGGCGGGGCATTACATATATATATATATATATATTTATTTATTTATGCAGAGATAGATAGATACCTAATTTGAATGTAAATGAACAAGGTGTAAATTGAATGTAGATACCTATATTTGTTGATCATCTGTTCAGTAATATATTAATTTCAAATTGAAAAATAGAAATATACATACCTTGTTAATTTACATTCAAATTAGGTTATCTATCTATCTCTTTGCAAATATATATATATATATATATATGTTTCCCATAGCCCTATCCATTTTCATGAAACTTACACATTTATCTATATCTGCAATATATATGGCCCTATTCATTTTTTAATGAGACTTATGCATATCTCTCTCCCTATATATATATGTATATATATATATATATATTTGTAGAGATAGATAGATAGCTAATTTGAAATTAGTATATTACTGAACAACTCATCAAAAAATATAGGTATGTACATTCAATTTATACCTTGTTCATTTACATTCAAATTAGGTATCTATCTATCTCTGCAAATATATTATATATATAGGGGGAGAGAAATGCGTAAGTTTCATTAAAATGAACATGGATATATATATATTGCAGATATAGATAAATGTGTAAGTTTCATGAAAATGGATACGGTTGTGGGAAACATATGTGGATATGTATCATTTTGTGCAACATATATATGTGTGGTAATGTTGTATTCGAAAAGGTTGGAAATATTTCTACCATAACAGAGCTTAAAGGGAGATTGGATGATGACAACATAAAGGATGGTTATGGAAATGACTTACCGAAAGAGCTGAAGGAGGAGAGTGCATTGATCTGGAGGAGGTCATCGTCGCTCAAGAGCATGCAGTAGAAAGTGAGAAATTTGAAAATTTTGAATAAATTGTAATGTGTAATTTGCATCACATAAATGCGGATTGCTTGCATAAATAGGTTTGTTGAATTTGAATTGGTAGTAGGTGGATTAATTAGAATTATGGGAGGGAATTTGATCTGCATTCATTTGAATTATGGGAGGGAATTTGATTTGCATTCAATGGATTAATGGTAGAAGTGATAGCTTAATGGGTACGTAGGATTTCTGGTTGGTGATTTGAAGTGATATTAAATTTGTTTTTGAATTGTAACTGGAGTTTTAAATTTTTTTTATGATTATTGTTTTTTAGTGGATTTGTAAATAATAGAGTGATAATTAAGTGTTATATTGAAATTTTGCAATGCATAGTGAGCCTCCGAGTTTGTGTTTTTTTAATTTTGCAGGCAAATTCAAAAAAAGATTGGTTATTATGGACATCTGGGAACCAGTTGATAGTAAAAAGAATATGAGAAATGGGACATGTTAAAATGTATTTTGTTCAAATATATTTGGAATTAAATCACTTGGCAATGTCTTATGTACATGTCAACTCACTTTTAATGCAAGAAGACTTATATTTTGGTTAATAAAATATCCCTTCACAACAACCTTTTATTGGGAAGGTGGCAAATATTATTTATATTGTAGAAATAAGATTATCATTATGCATTCACTTGATATTGTGAAATAGGAAAATAAATGTCCACTTGCATTCACCCACTATTGAGAAGGTGGCAACAAAAAAGTCAACCTATGATAGGACATACTGTGAATTTAATATGAATCTGTCATATCATATTTGAAAGGAAATTTGACATTTTTATTGGTAAAAAAATTACCCATCGGTGGGCCCCAAGCTATCTGGATAGCTATACCAGCTATGGGACCCTGTCCCACGATTGGCTCCTCTCCCTTATATGATTAGCACTTGTACCTAAAGATTGTTAGAGAGTATGGGTCAAACAATTAATAATTAGTATTTATATCAGAAAGGGTTGTAAGGGTTATGCTGATAGAAAAAATTGGTTGAGTTAAAAATTTGTTTGCAGAGATGGGAGGAGGAAGATTCTTGAGCTCGGGACAAGATTTTGTAGTCTTTTTCAACGTTTTAAACAAAAATATTGTTTGTGAGTTAAAGTTTGTTTTTAAACATGAGACGAGGAATATTTCAGCTACTTGGTAGTTGTAATAGTTTTGATTGCACAAGGAGGTAATTTACGTAGTGTGAACTCCCCCATAAAAGATCCATTCTTGGACTGAAGTTTAATTATTTTATCCCAAACCTATAATTTCTTGCAACCCCTCCAACAAGTGGAGTATTGTTGTTTGAATGGTATAGACAACATGTAGTAGGGACTCAATTTTCTCAATTTTCATTTGTGTATGACCCAATTTAAAATGAAAATCTTAAGAATTTGGTCAAAGCTTATCCCACATAAGTTCATAAGCTCATCCAAGATTAACCAAGCAAAAAAGGCAGTGTCTTCTTAAAGAGATTAAAAAAATTCAATTTTTTGTGTTCAATTTCAAAATTAAATTAAAAAACCCAACAAATTTACTTTGGTAGACAAAGACCTAAATCTCACACAAGAGACATTCAAATGACAAGTTTAATCATCTAAATAAAAATTATGTCTACATGGTGCCAATGAAATAGAGGAAAAAACATTGTCCAACAAGCAATAATATAGTAGCAAGGCAGAGCTCAATAATGATCACCTACATTGATGTCCATAGGAATGCAAACCACACTTGAATGAGGTTGGGTGAGGTCCCATGTGAATTTTGCAGAAAACAAATTTTTTGAAGGTTGGCTTAGTGACCCAATTCCCTGGCATTAAAAGAGTGCAAGACAAGTGAGTAATACAAAAATGGAGAGGATCTAACAACATTAACACAAAAAGGAGGTCCTAATGTTGTGCTCTAATGACTAAGTCACTTGACATTCACGTGACTGACCCAGTTTCAAAGTTTCCCGTGAAAATGAAAATAAAGCAATGCGAGCAACACTTATAAAAGAATAATCTAGGTTCAGATTCCTTCACCCAATTATGGACACCATAATTTTAGGGTACATGTGGAAAGGTTGTGGAATTTGATTATAGGTATATACCAAGGTGATCTAGGATTAAATATTAAAAATGCATGCTAAGGTCATCAATAGTAGTATGTAGTCGGGGATCACCTATTGGTGTAATGGTGAGTTGGTTGCCCATTTATGGTGCAACCAAGGTTCAAATCCCCGCCTAGCCTACTAGCGGTGTTTATACCACTACTAGTCCCACATTGTGCTCAGAGGATATTGTGGCGGCAGATCTTGGAGGACATACAGGTGATCTTAGTAGACGTGCTAACTGATCGTGCTTGTCCTTTTCAATGTGTGTTGCTCATGGATCCAGATTCTTGATGGTATGTGTTGCTCGTGGACTACTGTCAGACCCACACGGGT
This sequence comes from Sequoia sempervirens, assembly GCA_007258455.2. NCBI lineage: Eukaryota > Viridiplantae > Streptophyta > Pinopsida > Cupressales > Cupressaceae > Sequoia > Sequoia sempervirens. Next base: position 481,575,772 of record VDFB02270651.1, on the reverse strand, counting down.
CTTTCATGCTTGGTGGTTTTGTATTGGACCCTTGTGAGTCTCTCATGCCTAGAGGTTCTATTCAGTTGGTCTATGAGTGATAAGGTTAAGACGACAAAAAGGTGTAAGGGTGTTGCTTGTTGTTCATATTTGAGGATGAGGCCCCTCAACAATGTGGTCTCACTGGTTCATAGCTCTAGTCAAAAGCGTCTTTGCAGCCTTGGTTGTGTGTTCTTTGGTTCATAGCTCCAGTCAAAAGTGCTCAGCCTCGACTAAGAAGTACCAATAAAAAAAAAAAAGTAGTATGTAGCCGAAGCTTAACCCGTAACTCACCCAAGATCTACTGAACAATGTTAAGGATTCCATGGTTAATTTAAATTAGCAAGGTTCAGAGCATATCTAGACATCTATAATGTTTCAAAATTCATTACAGCTTTCCTAACCCAAGATATTTCAATACATGACAAAAATACTTTTCAGATGTATGTGGTTATCACTTATGTGAAATTCACCCTAAGATTACATTTGGCCTTGTCCATTCTGTTACTCCATACTCGACAAGATGGTTGTACTATTTTATAGAATTTCAACATAGTGAAATGACTTTTGGGTTAATTTCATTAGCCTTGTGTGACACAAGGCCTTACATCGACAAAAAAGAGTGGAAATGAAGGCTTGAATCCTTAACTGCTTCTCAACTTGAATTAATATCAGTGATTTGTGAAGGTGATAAGGATGCTCCATAGTTCAACTGCCTATAAGTGATGGTGTTATTGCTGTTGAAATTGCTCAAGAGGTATGGTAGAGGCCTGGGGCTTTATCTGTGGTTAGCAGAGTAAGTCAAGAGAGTTCACTATCTCGATTGGAAAAATAAAGAAGAGTTGAACTTATAGTCTAGAATATGGCTTCTAACTGAAACTTATATGCAGAGAGCTCCTTTTACATTAGGCCTTGAGGAACCAAATCTTTCAGTGAACTAGATTTGTAAGCCAATCTATCTATTTTCCTTTAAGCAATCCTCATAGTTCCACAATGTAGAGGATCTCACACTTTGCATCGTTCATTAGATCTTTGAGGCATGGTTCTTTGTAGCCCAATTGTTGTTGAAGGAAAAAAGATAGCTTGGCTTACAAATCTAGGATAGACCATGATAATTCAATAGGAGCATCTAAGACTACTAAACAATAGAATGGATTTAAAAATTTCTTATAGAAATTCATAATCTATTTCTTTGTAAATTCAATGCCCTCAATATGCTTTATATGAATAGATTAGCAAGACCTACCGACTACCAAAGAAATTAAAAAATATCAATTTTAATTCCTTATGAAAGTGCTAAACCTTTCTTTACTTGTGCAACCCCTATATGCAAGAGAGTTGTTGGAAAGTGATGCATAAGCTTCACCGTCATGCAATTCACCTTAGTTTCTATGCACAATTCTATTTGTAGTTCTCTTAGTTTGCATGAGGAGAAAAGTTAGGAAATAACTATATCTTACATGAAGATATTTAAAGTGTTTCTAAATATAGAATTTGATTGAATTTGTAATCTATATATTATATGCTTATTATGCATGATAAGTTGCATGTAGAAGAAATTGTAATTGAAAGCCTCTATAAAAAGAGGTCATATGTAATGAACTTAATTATCCAAAAAATAAAGAGCTGAGGCTTTGTGTTTGTGTATTTGAATTCTCTGTTCCCTATTTTTGACTATGTTTTCTTGTCCGTGTTTTCAAATCTACAAGAGTGAGGGTAATAACGCAAGCTAGAGTGGCCAAAATAGAGTCATATTATTTTGTCGAATCCATTGAAGTGTCCAAGGAAACTAAGGATGATTACAGCCATCGACAAAAGGATTCATTTCATCGTCTCCCATTGATTTGAATTCATTTCTCTATCAAGGTCTGTATCCATTTCTCTATCTCAACTGCATTTTGAATTCATGTCTCATGAAGCACAACACATCAATTTCTCGAGTGGGGAGCCAACTGATTCAAAAAAGCATTCTTACAAATGAAATCAAGTTATACCTAGTCATCATAAGAGGATATTATATAATTAAGAAAAATGGACAAAGTTTGTAGGCTCCCTACAGCCAATGCTTCAATCTATTAATAGTAAGCAAAAAATGGAAAACTAAACAAAGGATTATGGTTACAGAATGACGATTACGCTTTTACTGTCGGTGGCTAGGATGGCTTAAATTTCTACCTCATGAAAATGAAAAATTGGACAAGGACAAAGATAAGACAAATTACATCAGATTATAAGCAGTGAGAAAAGGATAGGATAAGGATAAGGATAAATGATCTCCAAAGGTGAAAATAAGCTATAAGCTGACGGATGAATTGTATAGTAGCGTACGACAATATCCCGCCTGGAAGCTCACTCGAAATATAGCCAATGGACGTCAAATGGTATTCTGGGTGCGTGAGATAGGTATATCAGCTATTTATGGACTGAGAAGTCTACAGCGGAAGTTTATGGCTTAATAATAATAAGTATTAAAAATAAGTGTTAAACGATTAATAATAAGTGTTAAATAATGGAATAAAATAAACATAGACAGATATAGATTTTTTCTTTAAAAAAATTAGATATTATTTGATTTTGAAATATTTGCATGCAGATTTAAAACATAAAGAAATGTATATGAAAAAAAAAGTTTCCATCAACTTGTTGGATAAATAATAGACATTATGTAATTGTTGGAATTAATCCCAACTACTTTCCCACCTTCATTTATTTCTCCATAGACCACTTCCCTTTTTTCTATCTACATTCTCTTTTTTTGTAAGTGCAAGATATCTTCTCCAACTTAGATGTATGTTGGATGTCATGCCTTGTTTGATGTCAAGTAAAGATGTATTGAGTATAGTTATTGATGATATCATGATGATGTATTAAGATGTGGATTAGAAGTAAAGATGGTGATGGAGAGTTGTTGTGGATGGTCTCCAGTATGTTGTATGATCTCTTTTGTATTCTTGAGGAAGTATGTTTTGCTACAAGAAAATTTTCGTTTCTGCAAGTTTGTGAAAGTTTTTGTTTCAGGAAGTTGCTATGAAGACTATTTGGGAGAATGCTTTGTATTTCTTCACTATTGAAGATATGTTCTTACATTTTGTGATTAATTGTTTGTGTTTTGTGGATGTTACAATCCTATCTTTTCAAGTCACCAGTGTTATTAAGGAGGTTTTTGCTATTTGCAGTGTTTTGGTAGTTTTGTTGGTTGTCTGAACTGGTCTAGAAAATGCTTTGTATTTCTCTGCATTGATATTTATGCTCCTCCAACTTGGTGAATGTTCTCTTAGTTCTTTTGTAGTGTCTTAGTTAAGTTTTCATGTAATGAAGTGGTCCACAAGTTGGTTTATCAATGTTTTATCTCTTGGTAGTATCTTCTATGTTTCTAGAATGAAATAGTATGTTGCTATTTGGTTTGTTGTGGTTGTTTGTGGCATGGTGGTATGAAAGAAGTTTTGGAAGTTTTGGGGGATGTTCATAGAACATCTCTTTGTGATTTGCACCTCATTGGTTGATCTCTTTGGTATTGCATATTATGTTGAGATGGTTTTTTGAGAAAATTATGAATATCTAGCCAACTAGGCTTGTTATCTTGCTTATGCCATGTGCTTAGGAGTTTGTGCTAGCATATGAAGTTATTTTAAGATGCATTTGGGCCTTGACCTATCTTGTTGAGAATTGCATTGAGTAAATTCAATTTAAGCTATGTTTTTGGGCTGACTAGTAATGTGTTATACGTTTCCTTGTTGCCAACTTGGGTTGATGTGTGCCAGTGTGTGAGTTGTTTTGGATCACTTTGGAAGATGTAATAAGATTGATTTTGGTCCTCTCTAGCTTCTGGATAGGATTGCAATATGTTTTTGTGGCTAGCTTATTGAAATAATGGTTTGTATTCTTTTGGGTCGACCTAATTAATGTTTTGAGACCTTGCAGAGGATATAAATGCAAGAAAAATTTAGTTGCAAGAAGTGTGTTAGGTATGGAGATGTGCGAAGATGATTTGAGGCAGCGAGTTGTGAAAAGAAAAGGGTAATGAGCTTTAATTCTTTAGTCAATAGAGTGTGTTGTTTACAAATATTATAATTTCACATTCTTCATGTATCTTGCTTTGAGATAGTGAATCTCATTAGGTCCTTGTAATTTGAACCTTTCCCTGAGGTTGTGTGCCTCAATACAAGTCCCTTGTATCTTTTCCTAAGGCTATATACATTAGCCTTCAATTGTCAGTGGCCTTAAAATGTAATTCCATAAGCAGTGAACTTCTATATTGTGAGTTAACTCTCGTTGTGGTTTTTCCCTCTTGGGTTTTCCACGTAAATATGGTGTTATCTTATGCACGTGTGTTCATTGCATTATCTTTCATTTTTGCTAATTAGATTAAGTATTATGATCTATGAATGTGTTGTTTATCTTGCTCAAAGATTGAATTTGTATATTACTGGAGGGTTTATGATTTGAAAGGGTTTAAATTTTTGAAGATTTTGATTCAACCCCCCTCTTAGTATCTAGGCGTGTTAAACACTCTTGGCTTCCCTTTATAGTAGTTGATAATGTATCTTTCTCTTTTTTATCAAATTATAGTTTTCACCTCTTCTCATGAATAAATCATCTATAATTTTACATATTTAACCTATCATAAGCTACACCACACACATTAGAAGAGTTCCAAACTCTAATTTTTTTACTAAAATATCAATTTATCTAAAACTTAACCTTGCATTTTTATTGCCCCTATTTCTAAAATTTGGTTCATCTAACCTAGATAATAATAATTACAGTGGTTATATTTTTCCAACCCAAAATAAATTATTAAATATTTATAAATTAAATTTTATTTTGTAAAAGGAGTAAAAGCCAACATCAAGTTTAGTCTTCTTAATTTGAGTTTTAATAAAAAAAAAAATATGTCTTTAGATTCAATGCTACTCAAACACACTTCGCTACAAATGGACATATAGACAATCCTCTCATTGACATTATTTTCAAACTCAATTTATTTCCTTTGATATAAATTCATAGCCTTGTTTTATTTTTTATTTTTTTAATGGATGCAATTCTACATACAAATTCCAACAAGTCTTATTTATATGGACACCATGTCAAAATAAATACAATGTCTATTTGAATTCATAGTAGCATTTCAGTTGTCTTTTTAATTTATATTTTCCATTGACTTTAAACCCAGGTATTCTTTTGATTATTTGAAATTAGATGGAGACCCTTTACCTTGTTCATCTCAAAGTAATGGGCTTGAACGAAATCCTCATCCATATCTTTAGGAGTATAATTAAAGGCATTTTTCAATGATTTATATACAACCCAACTACATATTTCATTAGAATGTCATAATCCAACACCTAGTTACCAATTTAGACTAGCATCTTGTGATACTTCCTTGTGTGATCCCACACACTTGAACCTTTCTTTTTCTTGAAATATTTTCAATCAATGAAATTTCCTCCTCATAAAATAGGAAAAAATAACGACATAATCCATACATAAAATCATTCCATTTAGAAATTTCTAATAAATTTCTCATAGAAAAAGAATGAACAACATAGCTCTTAAAAAACTAAATAAAGACTAGCTAACTATATATATATATATCTTAGTATTTGGATACAAATTGAAATAGAATTCTAATTGAACTAAATAATGTTCAATTTTTAACTTTTTTAAAAAAAAATTCATAAGGTTGAATCTCTATTTTAGCCTTTTCTTTGAATGGAGATTGAGCTTGGTAGGTATAGGTTTTCACCTTTCAATAGACTCAAGTTTTTAACTATTCATTTTTTGGGGATATAGATACAAAATTTGAGTTTTCCCAATAAATGCTTCATAATCTAACCTTTCAACATTCTCTATTGAATAATTTTTTTTGTGATATCTTCCTCCAACTTATTAAATCTTCCTTCACCATCTAAGGGAATCGTTTATTCTTTGCTTAATACATCTAATTTTTATTTCTCTATTCCAACTTCTTGTAGATATTTCTTGTTGTAAGGAAATAAAGCTACCCTCTCCTCCAATGCTAATTACTTTTGTAACAACCATAAATATGTGAATTGTCACAAGACCACATAAATCCACACAAGAAAAAAACATAGGAACTTACTCTAATGCTAATTTAATCTATAATTAGTAAGGAATTCCCAGTACTTAATTCACCAACTTGAATATTGTCTATTTATATTATTCTTTGATTGAATAACTTTCAATACTTCATATAAATGTGTGAAAGCTCAATCCTTATTTCTTTGTATTTTTATTGTTAATAAATAATTTTAGTAAATAGACAAAATATCTTACTAAGAAGAGAAAGAAACCAAAAAAACTAGAGGAAAAAAACTTTAGACTTTGAAAATTCCAAGGGTGATGAAAAATCTAGAAAACTGAATGTAATTCCTTATTATTTCATTATCTCAAAATATTATAGGTGTTTTTACCTTCTTAAGGCCTTGATGGATGGTTTTATGTGTTCAATATACCTAAACACCTATATATGCTCTACGACTTACCCATACCTCTTCTCATTCACAGTTCAAATCTCTAAGACACTCTAGTTTGGGGTAATTCAATTATTGTTGAAATCAATTGAGCAAAACTCACAATAATAATCCTTTAGGGGATCTTATACATTTTCCATATCTCTAGAATCTCTAGAAGGAATAACTATGAATATAAATTGTTTATTTATATTATTCTTTGATTGAATAACTTTTAACACTTCATTTAAATGTGTGAAAGTCCAATCCTTATTTATTTGTATTTTTACTAAGAAGAGCAAGAAACAAAAAAAACTAGAGAAAAAAAAATATTAGACTTTGAAAACCCCAAGGATAAAGAATCTGCAAGACTGATGAAATTCCTTATTATTTCATTATCTTAAAATATTATAGGCTGTTTTACCTTCTTAAGGCCTTGATGGATGGTTTTATGTGTTCAATATACCTAAACACCTATATAAGCTCTATAACTTACGCATACCTCTTATCATTCACAGTTTAAATCTCTAAGACACTCTAGGTTGGGATAATTCAATTACTGTTGAAACCAATTGAGCAAAACTCACAATAATAATCCTTAATGGGATCTTATACATTTTCCACATCTCTAGAAGCTCTAGAAGGAAGCTAGAAAGATATAGAAATGAAAGAGACATCATCAACAACCATTACTTTAATAATTCAATTTTGTATAAGAAACCCACCATATTATTATGTATGCATGATAAATATGATTATTGTAGTGGTTTCAAATCTCTTCTTAAAATTGAAGAATAGCATAGTTGACACATGTATAAATTGGTAGTTAGAGAAAGTTTTTTTTTGTCTATATTTAAACAAGTGGTTACACAATCATCACTTGATTTAATTGGTAGTTCAAAAAACATTCCTAGAAATTTATATATTGAGAATTTATTGAACTAAATTTCACATCTAAGGTGTCAAGATCATCTTTGTTTGAGTTACAATCTCCCATCTTAGAACATCTAACATGTGAGGGTAGAAATTATAAAATAATTTTAATATGATTATATTGGCATACATGACAATACTTATATATCCTCTTTCAAATTGAGAATTTATTGAATTGAATTTCAAATATAAGGTGTTAGGGTCACCTTCAATTGAGTTAAAATCTCTCATCTAAGAACAAATAACATTTGAGGGTAGAAATTATACAATAATTTTAATATCATTACATTGGTATGCATGATCTAATACTTATATATCCTTTTTTTAATTGAGGTTAAATGTGCATCACCAATATCTCTAACACTCTATATTTGGGACATTCTTTTTAGTTCTAGGTTTGACATAAAATAAGGTGCCTTTCTAAGTTTTACAATGAACTTGTGTTTTTGAATATCATATTGTACGTTACAATGATCATGGAAATTCCCAAAGATAGATTCGTGATTCTGCTTCATGAAGTCTTGGCGATTGTTTATAAAGAGGAGATTAAGAGCTCATTTCTCTCCCTAGTGGAGACATAAATTAAACAAGGATGAGGCGGCGACCTTTAAAGAATGCATGGATTCCCATAACATTCAAAGACCAAAGAAGAAGGAAAAGAGGGTCTCCACTACTATGCCTATATTTGAGTCGATATTGAAAGATATAGACTCTGATAACTTGTTTGAATTGCTAATCAAAGCCTTTGATATTGACCACCATGAAGTAGCAAAAATAAGAGATGTTGGGAATAATATGTTTTTTTTTTTTTTTTTAAAACTCCTTTTCATGTTTTGGTCACTATATAAATGATTTCTATCGATCTTGGTCTATTTACTCTATTAATGCTCTAGTATCTATTTGATATTTATTTAATGAAGTGGTAGCTCCTCGTATTGTAATCTATAAATTTGTTTATGATTTCTAATATTCAAAATAATTTAAGTAGGTTTGTGGTGCAGGAGCACCCCATAGTTCACCTAGGAAACACTAGGCATTTAGGAAGTCTAAAATGAATTTTTGTTTTCGTGTGTTATTTTGAAAGGTCATGTTGACCATTTAGATAGAATTAGAGGTTTATGAATATGTCTTACTCTGTAGTGATTAGTAGGTTAAGGAGTGGAAAGGGTGGATGAGTTATGTAACTCATTTTTCTTTGTTTACTAGTAATTGGTAAAAGTTGTAAAATGGGCATTTTGCAACTTTGCCACTTTGGAACTAACATGCCCGACCAAGGGAAGGATAACTACCTTGTGTTGAACTATTTATGGGGTGCCTTGACTTGAGAGTAGGGTTGGAAACATTTTGGCATTTCCTTTGAAGTTTGGAAATTGAGGAAAATAGTGTTTTTAAGTGCATTTACTGATTTTTGCTTCAAAATAGAGCTTTAATGGATTGAATTTGTTACTATGTTTAGTGTAAGATGTAGTGTAGTAATATTCCAAGCATTGTGTGTCATTTAATTTCTTTCTTATTCCAATTTCATTTGTTGTTTGTAAATAGTTTGCTTATACCCTGTTGCTGGTCTGAATCAGACAACTTGAAGATAATGGAGATTTAATTCACTTTCCCACCATACAAATTGTACGGCCCTTTGGGAATAGTGACTAGACTCCATGTGTGTAAATATGGTAGGTTTTAGAGTTTATGTGAGCATAGGAGCTATTGGAAAAGTCTTGCCCTAGGTGAGCCAGGAAGAGTCTGGCTAGGGAAGACAAGGAGTGTAGAGCACATAGCTTGCAAGGGTGATTGTTTCTTGTTGAATTTCCTTTTTGAGAAGGAAGGTGGAAGTCTTGCCAAGGTCTGGTGAATAGGAGGAACCTTCACCAATTCATTTGATAGGTGAAAGACTTAGCATATTGAAAGCAGCCAGAAAAGGCTTAAAAACCCTAGTTTTTTCCCAACTTCAAGTTGAGGCCTTGTATGGCTGATGAAGACTCAAGACCTCAAAAATCCTTGAGAGGTGTCCATTTGAAGCAAGAACCTAAAATAAAGATTGGGGTTTCTTGGGAGAAATTGAGAGAGACAACCAGTTTTCTCAGAGAAGGAGACCTAATTGGGGCTCTTAGGCTAGTAGCCTTCTTAACCCTAAATGAGGGTTTGATGAAAGCGACCAAGAAATGGAGATAGGAGGATACTCAAGAACCAAAATTTGGATGGTTTACAATGAATTGAAGCACCTCCACACCCCTGCAAATCAAAGTTCAAACTTTAGAGGTATTGTTAGTCTTTAGGGAAAATTAAAGGCTAAGGAAGAGTTAGAGTTATTGCACCAAGATTGACTTGGTTGGTTAATTTGTGATAGTAGTGGGGTTGGCCAGGAGAACCAAGGGTACCTAAACATGAGAAGGGTCCTATAGGTTAAGGTGGTGAAGCAAAACAACAAGGAGGTCTTGCAAGCAAGACCTAGAGCAGGAATCTGTGATTGATTCCTCCAACACCCTCCCTATCAGTTTGACATGAGAATTCTTTGAGCCTAGGAATGTAATAAACTTTGTAGATATTGTCATCAACAAGGTCTACTAAGAGGATTTGAACAAGAGAGGAAAAAGGTGATAAGATCAACCAATCTATAAAATCGTATAAATTTTAATAATGGGTTCAATTAATAAATTTCAAGTAATATAAGAACAAATTTACAAATGAATTATTAAAAAATTAATTTCATTGTACATATAAAATTAAGAAAATAATATATCATATTCATGGTATAATTCATATCTTACAAAATACCAATGAATATGAAGTAGTTGTATATATATATACAGAGAGAGAGAGAACTTAGCTTTGTACATTTTAATTTCATATTTAACTTTATATAAAGCTCACAAGGCTCATATATCTACTTCATCCACCATATGATACAGTCTATATGGATAAAAAAACATAGAAGAGAACATGGTTTAAAGTGTTATGCTAACATATAGCTTATATGAATGACAAACATAATAGTACTATAAATATTTTTTAGCCATTTTTCTCTAAAATCATCAAATTTTTACAATCTATAATATCTTTGACAAGATTTTTTTAATCAAATCCGAAAATCTTAAAAGCTTTTTTTTCAAAAATTGAAATTCAAAATACTTTCAGCACTTTATTTTCAAAGACAATGAGTGTCATGTTGTGTTTGATCATTTAGAAGATTAATGATATCAATTTTCCACAATTCATATTAAAGTTCAGAATTGTTTCTAGATTTGATTGTGTTAGAATTTTTTGCATCAACGTTTCGGATCACACACCGTGATCCATCATCAGGTAAAAGCTACTTGCATAAATTATAGCTGAATGAAAAAAATTAAGGTCAATTATCATTCCTTATTCTATAACAGAAGAACAAATTGTAGAAGTAGCAGGGAAAAAGAAAATTTATGTAAATAGGAATGAGTTGTCCCAGAAAAACACCTTACATTGGAAAAAAATGATCATGATGAGATGATCATCTCTGCTTTTATCCTTCTGTATTCTCCTTGTTATGCCGAGATCATAAGTTTAAAATCCAAGAGTGTTGCTGAAGGGAATGAATCCTGGTTTGATGAGGCTCATGATTGATAACACTTAGAGTAAAATTATCAGAAGCATATGGATCTTTCATCATCGTTCCAGGTTGCATTCCTCTCAACACCACCCTTGTATGAAAATAAATTAAAATTTGAGATAAAAAAACTACAGCCATTCAAATTTCTGAAGAACCACAGAAAAATATCATATGACGTTTCCTAATCAACAACATATCTAAAATAAGTAAGCAATAGTATCAAGTCATTCAATGCTCAGTATAGAAGCAAAATTGCTACTGTCAGGCCAATTATTATTTTCCCATTTTCCCTGCCTTAAAAATAGCCATAGTAATAGTTTCACTGTGAAGAATCTACGTAGTCCCTACATGTGATCAAAAGGAAAAGTAGTTTTCATTCAAATGGCGTGGACGGTAAATTTTCACTTTACAGTAGGTAAAGCTCACCATGGAATTGAATGAGCTTTGGGATGTCAAGTTTTAACTTTACACCATTTTTTTTCTGTCGTTTTTGTTCTCGATATCAAAAAATTGATTAAGTAATTGAGATTAATCATAATCTTCTTGTTAAGAATGTTGGATTTCTCATATTGAATAGATTATGGAAGATAAATTCTTGTAACTTGTGGATGCTTTTGATATGATGTTTTCCTTTGGAATTAGTGAGCTATTGTTGATAAGATCTCTTTTCCTCGTTTTCATTTTAATTTTTTTTAAAGAGAGGTAAATATTTTTGATTTGGAGTTATGAATCCATGAGGTCACAAATGGAAGACCTCATTCTTAACATAAACATTCAACAATAACATCTCCATGGAGTTTGAACTTTGGTCCAACAAGAACAACATCACCATCTTTAAGTCATCACACTATATTAATATTGTAGTCACCTCAAATCTAACATTATTTCTTCTTAATTAATTAAATAGTTTTATTTTATTAATTCACCCATTCCTCCCTTTTTAATTAATTAAATATATTTATTTAATTCATTCATTCATTTTCCTCTTGTAATTAATTAAATATTTTATTTAATTAATTATATCACTCTCTACAACTATAGTTCTTTTAATTCTTACTATTTAATTGATCCCACTGAAATCCCCTATGCTTCCAATCCTACTAACCCTCATTATCTCATTCTCCAACTATTAACTATACCTAAGTTAATAAACTCATGATTTATTAACTCCACCTATCCCATTAAGCTAATTAATCACTAATTAGTCATCATAACCCCTATCATTACCATTATTTTCTAATTTAAAATTCACTTTCAACCCCCTCATTTTGTCTCATTAATGAGATAAATCTCACCTACCTCCACTATCTTACACATAGCATCCAAAAAATTAAATGACTTGTCATCCCAATATGTGCTCACACATGTGTGAGCACACCTCACCCTTCTCCTTGCACCTAATTGTGACACTTGTCACAATGCTAGAATAAGCCACACCTTTGATCCATGAATCACATTCTCAAGCAATCCTAGCCCTTCATCAACTTTCAATCTTGACCCTCCATTTCCCCTCTAGTTTTTAATAAATTGAGCCTCCATCCTCTCATTTCTCCATCTTGAATTTGGCTAACATTATGTTGGTCCAATCTTGTGAGAAATCCACATACATGAGAAAATCCAACAAGAATAGGGTGTTTCTTGAGCTCAATCTTGAGGGCCACCAAAGGTATAAGGTTATGCTTTCAATTTGATGCTATTTCCTTAATGCTTTATGTGTTTGGTGTTAAATTCTAGCCCCTTTACATTTGGCACACACGGTGGGATCCACGTCCCTACTAGCATTTGTTGTCAAAGTTGTGTGATTTCAAAGTTTCCAGGTTTTAGACACTATGGAATTGTACCTCTATGACAACTTTTGGTGCTTATGCTATGACCTGTGGCACCTCAATTTCCCGTGTTCAATCTTGTGGCACCTACGTGTTGACTCGTTGTGCCTACGACCAAGGATTCGACGCTCATGTTTTAAGACTTTGGTTTAATCATTTTTCAAACTTTTGGGTTTTTGCAGGGTTTCTTTAGTGTCTTAAGGTTGTCTTCAGCTCTATATCAAAATTTAAGCTTATCTTATTTTCTATTACCCACCATTATATTTAGTTTCTCTTTTATTTTTGTTACAACTACAATCATCACACTAAAGGGAAAGATAAAAAGAACCACAATCTAAAATTGATCTAAAAATTTACATAGGTTAAACAAGATCACTAGTTATCATCTCACATTTTGTTTTGGGATCTAAAATTAACCTAAAAAGGGAAATGAACTCACATCTTAAGTGCATTAGGAAAATAATCTGTCATTTCTAGTAAGGCGTTGTTTTTCTATGCTTGCACTAAAAATTTTGGCACCTACGTTGGAATTTTTGACACTTGTGTTCCTGTGGCTGTTGTTTTTCTATGCTTGCACTAAAATTTTTGGCACCTACGTTGGAATTTTTGACACTTGTGTTCCTGTGTCTGCGTTGTGATCTACAACACCTGCGTAGCGACCCTCTGTGCATTCGTTTGCTAGAAAAGATCTTTGTTTTACCATAGTAGTTTGTTTGTTTTCTATTCTAGCATAGTTTATTAATTAGGAATTTCATAGTAACCTACACTTTTGGTGAACATATTTAGCAAAGAATTAGTATATTTCTCAACCTTGTGTCAACTAGGTCTTTAAATGTAGGCACCATTTTATTTATTTCGGCGCTTCCATTTAGGCTAATTAGTTTGAACTATTTTGGTGTTGTTTCAACATTTTGGTTGTTTCTATTTAGCTAATCATTTAGAAAAATATCAGTATTTTGTGCATTTTAATTAGAAATAGCTATATTATTAATAATTAGGCTAAATTTTTATTATTTGTTTCTATACTAATGCAGGCATGCTCCTATGCCATTTCGGTACATTGCAACGCTTCTATTTTTAGTGTTAAAATGTTTGGTTTTTTATTTTTACACCTCTATGTCTGCACTCTATAAAATTGTTCTTTTGTTTAAGTTTTACATTTTTGAGCTAACATTTGGACTAACAAGTGGTGCAACTGCCTGATCGTTAAAGATAAACATAATCAACTACTAATTTGTGGTTTTACAGGACGTTTGACCAAGAATTTTTTTCCACTAATCTAGGCACTAAATTAGAGTAGTGGGTTAATTAAGTTGTTTTTCATGCTTGGAAGGGTGAAATAGACATATTCTCTCCCCTTGCACTTAGTGTGATTTTGGGGATCAAAAATCTTTGCATCTCTTCATTTTTTTTAGATCAATGTTTTAGGTAAACATAAGGTTGCTAGTTTTGTGTGTATGCTCTCCCCTCGTGCTTCATGCGATCTTGAGGATCAAAAACACCTAGCATACCTTCCCATTTAGGAGACCTACCTAGGGATTTCACCACCCTAGGGGACGATCTCAACCACATGTACCGATGAGGTATATAAAGGGGAGAACTAAAGTTGTACCCCAATCTAGTTACGTCTTAATTGGTAAAGATCTAATTGCTTAAGGTGATTCCAAGATATGAGTGAAGGGTTAGTTTGAGCTCTCAATATCTCACTGAAATTCTCGTCCCATGCTTGTGACAAACTAGTGTTCATAGTTTGAGCCTCACGTACCCTGCGTATATAGAAGAATCCATAGAAAAACATTGTAAACCTAGAAAGCCATTGAACGTAGCTTAGTGTGGTGCAATAGATGCAGATCGTACTTTGAAGTTACTCATCATGTACTCCCTTAGGTTGAAATAGAAATCCTCATGGTGAACTACGATAGTTCTCAAGGAGAGAGAGAAGGTGAGCTCGTGGCATCTATTGATGATCCTATTCCACTGGATCTCTACCTATCCACCTCCATGAGAAAGGGTGTTTCACCTAGGTATCAAGGAGTATTAACCCAAGCTTGCTTGGGTGGTGGGCCCAAATTAATCTATAAACCTACTTGAGCTTAGGGCTTGTAATCAAGTGCTTGAAGTGTCTTTTTTGTGTGAAATCCGTGAAAGATGAATCAACCAAAGGGTCGAGGATTTGGCTATACCCTTTGAAAATAACAAAAAATTCCAAATTTGGCCGATGTGTTTTATTGTTTGTCAAATCTCTTGCTAAAAAACCTAAGGCTGTAGAACTGCACCTACGACCAAATCTACTACACCTCTGTCAAAACATGTTGTGCCTTTGTTTCTGCGCCTTTGTCAAAAAAATTTGTGCCTACATTTTCCTAAAACTACACCTATGTCCTGTCACAGAACCTAAGTCTTTGATCTTGACCTCCTAGGGCTCCCTGGTTAGTCTGACATATTTTGTAACTTTTTCATCTTTTCACCATCAACCACTTCATCTTCATACCTAAAGTTTTCCATTATCAATCCCCCACCCTCTCAATCATTTAAATTTTCCCCTTTAGACTTAGGAAAAACCTTAGAATCACTCACCATTTTCACACCTTGGACTTTGTATCTCCTCTTTTCTTCAAAAAAATAATCACCATCTAATCCAATGTTAGGATACATTAGGTTTAATCCATCACCTAATCATCATCCTTTTCAACCTAAACTTGTCACTAGGAGTTAATCTAGATCCTCCATCATCTTTACTAATTAGAGGGGTAGCTTCAGAACTTTCCTATCTTAAGTTACATCCTTGGTTAGGCCATCTTTTGGATAATTTAGCTTAAGGAATTGACTACGCTTTTGCTAAGTTTTTCAAAATCATCACCATCTATCCTTGCTTAGGAACTTGCCTATCCTAAGTAAACAAATCCTAAAATCATCTCTTCCCAAGGATCTATATTTTAACTTTTGATCACAACCTTTGGTTTCTTACCATCAATTTAATCCAATCATCCTAACCAATCCTATCATATCAATCCAAACAAATCATCCTTAATCACATCACCAAATCAATCACCTCAACCCAATCCTTAAAAATCAATCCTAAAGACATCCTAATCTACAACATTTACCATTCAAACCTTAGCATAACACTACTACTCAATCATTTCATCACAAACCCAAGTCCAAACCTATTCAAAAGTCCACACCCGTAATCTCTTAAAGAATCCTTCCTTTGCATGCCAATCACTAGATCACAAGAAAATAAATCAATGGAGTCTCAAGGAGAAGCCTTTTTCAACACCACTTTGTCTCAACCACCAACCCTCAATGAATTCATGATAGATGCTCTAGAATAGTCCCCTAGACTAAGGGAATTCACCAATGACCCTTATAACCAAGAAATGATGGAGAAAATCATTCTCCTTAACAAATACCACCTTGTTCTTAGCCTCATAGCTCAAGGGGCTAAAATAACCTCCATGGCTGACATCCTACAAGCAAGGGGTAGTGACCCTTCAAACAATCCCTCATCATCCAATAATTTCTTCAATCATCTCATTGGTCCACAACTTAATACCAATATCCCCTCTTCCACCAACATAAACCAACATAATATACCCCCATTAGCAAACACAACCTCTTCCATAAATACAATCTCATCTGACACCAACCCACCACCTTCCTCAAATACCACAACACTTCTCATCATAAACAAAAATGTTCCTCTCTCCAAAAATGTAACACAAACCCTCAATTGTTGGAAGAATGAAGAAGAAAATATTATTATATAGCTTTAGTGTTGTCATTGATGTCACCATGTTATATGAGTTGCAACTGCAAGTTTAAGTTTTATCTTGATCTGGTATTCTAAACCGGTATGCAATTACTATCCTCCGATATTTTGGTTTGCAATCCTCCACTGATGATTATCTTTGCTTGCGATTTTTGGAAATGTTTTTGGATGTTGAAAGCGTGTATGTTCAGAATCGCATGTGCATAGGTGCTTGTATGAAAATTTGGCATCATTTTGTTGTTGCATTTTATTATTAGGTCTATCTTTGGCGGACCTAATGTATTGTCAACTGACATTGTAATGGATTAATTTTTGTTGTGTGGATGTATGTGTGACCTATCTTTGGTTCATTCCGACATGTTGTAGCGTGTTGCAGATTTGGATTATTTTTGGAAATATTTTGTACATTCTTGAAGCTGGCAGTTATTTTTTTGGTGAATAAAGGTTGCATCTAATTAGGCCAACCTAATTGATGCTTGTGGATGAATCAGATATATATTTGGGATAGTTTTGAGATTGATGGTGTGAATAATAAGTGAAAAGAGTGTGAAGAAGAAAAGTATGAAAAAAATGATGAAGTGTGTTAAGTTAGTTTACTAAGTATCAAAGCAATTGTATCAACACTTGTTAGGTGTAACTTTATCAGTTCATTTTCTGGTTGTAAGCCATTTTTCTATTATATCTTTTGTAGGCAGTGAGCCTCCCATTTTGGACAATGAGTATTGGTAGTGAGCCACCCTTTTGTAATATCTTATAACCGGTTATACTATATTGTGAGCTAACCCTCACTGTGGTTTAAATTCCATTTTGGGTTTTCCACATAAAAATCTTGGTGTTCATGTGTTGTGTGCTTTTATGTTTTGTTAATGCTCTTGCTTATCTTTACTGTTATATGAATTGGAGTAATTTGATGGTATTTGTTCAATAAGTTTAAGAAGATACTAATTCACCCCCCCTCTCAGTATCTTGGGTATTTAACAATTGGTATTAGAGCTTGGTTCCTCCGAAGATGCCTAACAACTTGAGGAAGATCTTGAGGATTAAACAAATGGATGATAAAGAAGAAATTTGGGCTGCTCTTGAAGATCTTGACAAGGCTGAAAATGAAAACAGAGATTTGAAAGAAAATCTTGATGAGGCAAATGAAGTTGTGCAGGCCCCAAACACTCAGAACAAAGGAAAATAGACAAGAAATACAAGAAACTTTACTAGAATACTGCCTATCAGACAATCAAATGCTCAAAGGTACCAATATTTCAATGGTGTTTGCTTTTAATGTAATAAATTTGGTCACAAGGCAACAAAGTGCATAAGTAGATTGAACCAATATGCTAGTTCCTTCTCCGAACAATGTTTTGCATGCAAGAAAGTTAGACATAGAGCTAGTCAATGCAAAACTCAAATGATGAATTAGTTTAATGGAGGTAGAATGAATCAATATTTTACTAGCTAATTCTATATGTGTAACAAGTTTGGACACAAAGTTAATCAACGTAGATCAAGGGTTAATGGAGGTCAAAAAAATTAGAAAAATGTTGTATGTTGCAACTGCAACAAACCCAGACACATTTCAAGAGTTTACAGAAGCAAAAAGGGAAAGCAATCTAATCCGATAAAGAAGAATGAACCAATGACGAAAATTGGAAAGAATGAGGTTAAGCAAGAAATGAACAAGATATGGAAGAAGAAAGAAGAGCTAGAAACATCATATGTGTATGTGCCCCCATTCGGTGCAGAAAATTCCTTTGGCAATTAGACCCAACATGGTCTTAGGGGGAGCTTTAACAAAAAATTGTTCAAACCCCCTAGATATTTAGTGTGTTAATCTTTGGCACGAAGATATGTTGCAAGGAATAGATAAATAGAGGTTATGCAAAAGGAATCAGAAGAAAAAGTGCAAGCATGTTCATTTGCATAGTAAATTAAGGTTTTTCAGTGCAGTGAAGAAGGGTTTTTATCAGCTTTTTGAAATCTACTGCATTTAATGTGAATTAGGGAAAACTGTTGATTTATAATGTGGATTAATAAGGCATTTTGATCATTTATGCATTTGAATAAAGTGGAGAGAAATTTGGAGCATTCTTGAGGCAATTTGAAGTGTGAGCTATGCAAACCCTAGTTCTAGTTTTTGTGAAGGAGAAAGGTATTTTAATTTTTTGTGCTATTGTGGGTTTGTGTGGATTGTCTTTTTAAATAATTTGAGCTCGAAATTGTGAAAATGGAAACCCCTGTAGTCATAAATGTGTCGAAAAGACCTAGACCATCGTATAAGAAATATTCTATGAAGGTTTTCTTAGACAACCCTCTGGGTGCCTTCTCATCAATTCCTCACGGGGTTATGCTGACTAAAGACACTAGAATGTATGTATCCATGTTAATACTAAGGAATACAATCACAGTAAATTGATACACATATGGCAGAATGAGCTCATCGGAGATGATTTCTTGGTAAAACCCAAATATTCAAATATTGTTGCGAAGAAATTTGACAAATGGAATTAGTTTCCTAATTTTAGCTCCATAGTTGATGACAAGTGTGTAAAACCAACTCTTAGGAGAATGCATGATATGTTCTTATGGATTGGAAAACCTCACATTATAACTAAGGAAGCAATTAAGGCAGTTACTGAACTATGTGACACCGGACCGGTACCCATGTTGAAATCTGTAAAGAATGAAGTGGTGATGGAACTCACCAATGCTACATATGACAGAAGGGATCTTACTACAAATCCTATCACTAATCCTATTGTGAAGTATGCTACAATGATGAACGGATAAAAAATCTACTTCACTAATAGAGAAAATTTAGTATCTGCTACAACAATCTACACCAGTTATGATATGGCAGCTAATGGTGCAGATTATGATTTGTGTGAACTTCTCTAGAAGTAGTTGTTTGATAATCTAAATATGTAAAGGGAGAAGAAGAATGCATTTAAATTTTGCTCCTTGATTGTGTGTTTATTGTTCTATTTCTTAGGAGACTTCCCTGAAGAGATGATGTGGTGTTTTGGGACTCATCTAGACCGGTTGCACACCAAATCTTTAATTACATGCACAATTTGGGTGATTTTAAGGCTTGAGAAAATTATTTAACAACATTCATTGTTGTGTTCAAGAGCAACATGAACGAAAGAGAAAGGATTCCTAAGAAAGTTGTTGAGAAATATAAAAAATGATATCATATTTCATGTCTCTTCTGATGAATGCATGATTGAAGTTTTTGAACCTTAGAATGTATGTATTCAACCTTTGGGGTATGAGATTATAGAGGATGAAGTTGAAGGCTATGTGCAAGTTTTTTTGAAAATTCTGAAAGATGCCAGTGAACCTAGAGTTGGCACCTATGCAGAAAAATCTATGGAAGTTCACTTGGAGCATAGAAAGCTAGTGATAAGAAAGAATGTAGATGCAATGCTTAAGAAGGATAGCTTCACTAATGAATAAATTGCACAAGGTAGAGCTATAGGAGAGCAGGTAGTTGGAGAATCATCTAGACCAAGGAGATCTGACAAGACTACTCCTTCAAAACCATCCACAAGTCCTGGAGTGAAAGTAGAACCCAGTGCTCTTGATAAAGGTAAAGGCTCAGTTCATTCTAAACCTAATACTAGATCTGGAAAAAGGAAAGAGACTCCTCTGGTGGTACCTATCAAGGGAGGAAATAAAGAAAAAGCTACAAGGGAAAAGAACCTTAGCAAATCACTGAAGAACAAGAGGAAGAGGACGAGGACCCTACAACAAAGTTAGTAAGAAGGAGAAGAGGAAGCATGTCCTCTGGTGAAGGTGCTTCATAGGAAGCTAGTATTGGTTCTAAAATATTTCATGTTGTATCATTCTCTGATGAAGATGAAGAACAGGGTCTTGGTGTTCATGTGCACACCAAACCAAAATCAAAGAAAGAAAAGGTGTCAAAAGAAGCCTCTCTGGACCAAGAAGAACATAAAGCCTCTCTGGTAAGACCCGATTCCCCTCTTAGATTAGAGGCATTGGTCAATAGCTTGATACATTTTGAAGATATGCTGCAACCTACTGCTGAAATTTATGATCAAGTACGAAGAGAGGACATGAAGACTTTAATTTTAGCTATTATTCAGTATGTCATTACTTTGGAAGTCAGTTGGGACAATGTTAAGAACAATGTTCCTGAGGAATTATGGGAAGACCTAATGAAAAGGAGATCAGAGGTTGTTGATTTGGAAGAGAGGATCATAAATGAAGCTTTTGAGAAACTTGGGTCATCTTTGACCCCAAATGATTTGAAAACCTTGAAGAAGGTATGTTCAAAAATATTTCGAATGAAGAAAATAGTGAACACTCTGATGACAAAGGATAAGAAGCAGATAAAGAAGATAAGGAAAGAAACTAAAGAAGCCATCATGGGTATGGCAGAAAAATATGGTATGTTTGGTGCACTCCCATCTAATTCTGCACCCAAATCATGAGAAGAGGTTTCTGAAGAGGTAAAGGAAGACATTCCTTCTAGTATAGGTAATATCGGCACTCCTTCAGAAACAAATGATACACACATCCCTTTGGATACAGGTATTGCAAATGATCCTCTGGAGATAGATAAGAAGAATGTTGAAGAAGTAGAGCCAAAGAAGAATGATGTTGTTCCTCTGAAACATGTTGAAGGTGAAAAAGATAATGTTGAAGGAGAATAAGATAAAGATGAAGGTGAAGGAAATGAAGAAGAAGGAAACAAAGATGAAAAAGAAGAAGAGAAGGTAGAGGAAAAGGAAAAAGGAGAGGAAGAAGAGAAAAATGGGGAATATTTTGGGAAGAATGAAGAAGATCAAAGGTAGGTTGTAGAATCTTAAAGGTACCCCAAAGAATCCTCCTCCGGTGATGATGTTTTATAAGGATTGTTATCCAAATAGATCATATTCTAGCCAGTGATTCCTCCAGAACTTCTACAACTCCCCATGATTCAAGGTTGTGTGGACTTGGAAAAAATTTCTCTTGTTCATAAGTTGGTGTTAGGGGATGCATTGCATGCATCCAGAAGAAGAGAAATTTTGGAAACACACCAGATGGAAACACACCAGAAGGGAACACAACTTATTGATGAAGCTCTTAAAGCTTTATAGGATGCCACACCCAGTACATCAATGGATACATCTTTCACTTCAGTAGAGAATTTCAAGCTCTTATTGGACTCCTTTAAGGAGTATGCCTCCAGATTAGGTGAGAAGACAAAGAAAGAGGTTGAAGAGAAAAATGCAGAGAATAGACTTTTGGTACTTCATGATAAGTGCACTCTGGCATGCACCAATGTTGAAAAGATCCTAGAAGTTGTGCAAGCTTGTGAATTTGAAGCAAATGTTGTCTTTTCTTATTGCATAAAGTGGCAGGATGCCACTCATAACATTAAAGATCTCATGGACTCCATTGAGTCCTAGTTGACTGTTGTCTCTAGTACCTATAGTGCATCCAAAGACAGAGACAGAACAACCTGGAATTCCATCTCTACTCACAGAGACATTCTTTATTCTACTGATGCATCTAAGGAAGATATCATTAGAAGATTTGGTTAGTTAGGTGAACTTGTAAGAATGGAGTACACTTTGGTTGCCAATGCCTTGGAAAATGCAGAGAAATTAGAGAAGATAAATCTAACTCCTAGTACTTCAGATGATGCAAAGGAAAGTCTGGTGGAATTGGAATCCCTGAACAAGATTTTGTTGTCTGCTAAGAAGAGTTGGGAGAATGGTAAGGCAACTTGGCAAGGTATTCTTAAGGAGCTTCAGGGCTCACCATCCTCTGGGTAATTTTTTTTTCATATTTTTGGCATGTCCTTTGTCCTTGATGTCAAAGGGGGAGAGAATGTTGTGGAAAGAATGTTGTGAAGAATATGTTGCACAAGAAAGGGGGAGAGAATGTTGTGAAGAATGTATTGCACAAGAAAGGGGGAGAGAATATTGTGAAGAGGAAAGGGAAATAGTATGTGTACATAGGAGGTTTGTAAATTTTGGCACATGTTGCCATCAATGACAAAGGGGTAGATTGTTGGAGGAATGAAGATGAACATCTTATTATACAACTTTAGTGTTGTCATTGATGTCACCATGTTATATGAGTTGCAACTACAAATTTAAGTTTTAGCTTGATCCAATATTCTGAACCGGTATTTGAACCGATATGCAATTACTATCCTCTGGTATTTTGGTCTGCAATCCTCCATTCATGATTATATTTGGTTGCAGTTTTTGGAAATGGTTTTTGGATGTTGGAAGCATGTATGTTTAGAATCTCATGTGCACAAATGCTCGTATGAAGAGTTGGCATCATTATGTTGCATTTTGCTATTAGGTCTATCTCTGGCTGACCTAATGTATTATTGACATTGTAATGGATTAATTTTTGTTGTGTAGATGTATGTGTGACTTATCTTTGGTTCATGCCAACATGTAGCATGTTGCACGTTTGGATTTTTTTTGGAAAGATTTTGTACATGCTTGAAGTCGACAGTTACCTTTTCGATGAATAAAGGTTGCATCTAATTAGGCTGACCTAATTGATGCTTGTGGATGAATCAGATATATATTTGGGATAGTTTTGAGATTGAGGTGTGAATAATAAGTGAAAAGAGTGTGAAGAGGACAAGTATGCGAATAATGATGAAGTGTGTTTTAAGTCAATTTATTGAGCATCAGAGGAACTGAATCAACACTTGTTAGGTGTAACTTTATTAGTTTATTTTCTGGATGTAAGCCATTTTGCTATTGTATCTTTTGTAGGTAGTGAGCCTCCCATTTTGGATAGTGAGTCCTGGCAGTGAGCCACCCTTTTGTAATATCTTATAATTGGTTATACTATATTGTGAGCTAACCCTCACCATGGTTTTTTCCCATTTTGGGGTTTCCACATAAAAATCTTGGTGTTCATGTGTTGTTTTCTTTTATGTTCTATTAATTCTCTTGCTTATCTTTACTATTATATGCATTGGAGTAATCTGATGGTATTTGCTCAATAAGTTTAAGAAGATATTGATTCAACCCCCCTCTCAATATCTTAAGTATTTAACATCAATAATATACCCCACTTTCATCACATCTAAGGGTCACTATCCCCCTAATGTTAATGTCAATTACGCCCCTTCTAACCCAACTATACCAACATAACCTCTCCCCACTTCATCTATTCATGCCAATTACATTGCCACACAAAATATATCCCAACCCCTTAACAATAATATACCTCCCACACCCCCTAACAACCCACTAAACCCTAATAATAAAAAACAAATCACCCACATCCAACCTCCACCTCTTTATAATGCATTCACTTCTAATCCCCAAATCAACACTACCAACATTCATAACAAAACCCAATATAACAATCCTCCACCCCTACCTCCTCAAAATCCCCCACATATCAACAATCAAGTCCCAACCCCTAGTTATCAACAATATAACCTCAACATCAATAATCCCCCATCAACACCTCCTATCAATACACATATAAACAACCACCCCAAAATCCTCCACAAGATCGCTACCTTGCCCAAGAGTTGCAGAAAATGAAAGACATGATCCAAGGAATCCAAAGTCATCAAACAAAGAAGACCTTTAGGTATGAAGGCATATGTCCTTATCTGTTTGAACAATCTATATTAGCAATCCCCTTCCCTAAAGACTATGAGATCCCAAAATTTGAAAAATACAAAGGGAAGAGTAACCCCTTTGAAAACTTAAAATAATTTAAAGTTGCATGCCAAGAAGTGGCCTACAATGGCATATACCTCATGAGGTTATTTCCTAAGAACCTTAGTGGTCAACCATTGGAATGGTTTACACAATTACCTCATGGATCTATTACATCCTTTGTAGACTTAGCCAAACATTTCATAACACACTTTTCAAGTAGCATTGACCAAGAAATAACTTTGGCTAAGTTATGCACAACAAAACAAAACAATGGGGAAAGTTTTGTTGCATTCCTTCAAAGATGGTGACACCTTGCAAGTAGATTCCCCTTACAAGTACCAAAAAAAATGGTTAACATCTTCATTGAAAATTTACACCCTAAAATTTATCTACACTTATGATTATAATTTGGTACAATATTTGATGGAGTCATTGAAAAAGGGTTAAACATTGAAAAATATTTAATTGTAGAAGAGTTAATCAAAATATATAAGGACCAAAAGGACAATAGCCAAACCTCCAATGACAAACCCAAATATTGGTCTAAATACAAAATTTTTGTAAACGATGGTGTAACTGATAGTAAACTTGTTCAAAACATACAAAACACATCATCTCACAACACACAACAAAAAAGGTTCCTACAAGAACATAACCATTCCCTAAGGAAAAAGAAAAAAAAAACCAATCCAAATGCAAATACACTCCTCTAGGGGAACGTCTTGATGTCATATTTCATAGATTGGCACAAGAAAACATGATTAAATTCCCTATCACTACACGTCTTGATGAAAATAAACCCAAACCTGAATGGTATAGGGAATATGAATATTGTGAATACCACTGCATTAAAGGACATAATACCATTAAATGTATGAGACTAAAGAATTGCATTCAAGAGCTCATCAATAAGGGAGAAAATAAAATTCAAAATCAAAACTCCCCAAATGAGCAACTAGGAATTTATACGCAACCCTTCCCACAACATAATGATGGGCAATCCTCATATAATAATTTTTCATATATTACATACACTAATAATTCCAATCCATCCACACATGACACAATCATCGAACAAATTGAACAATGTAATACCATTACCATAAAAGAACTTGATTACATTGTCACCATCCACCGTAGTCGAGTGACAACACAAGGAGAATCCTCCTCCTCATCCACTTCATCCAACACTAAAAAATATAATATCAATTAACACCTTGACAAAACCCCATCTCAAATTTCCATCTTGGAACTTCATACTTCACCTATCCATAAAGAAGCAATTGAGAAAGCTCTCCAAGAATCTTGAGTACCAAGTGATATCAATATTAACCAATTCCAATATATAATTGGACACCTCTCATCCTCACACTATCATTCACTAATAAAGACCTTCATACCAAAACACCTCATAATAAACCATTAGACATCGAAGCCATTGTCCACAAGCATAACATCAAAAGGGTCCTAATAGATGGTGGATATGGTCTAAATCTATGTACATTAAAATTAATAAAATAATTGGGTTATTCATATGATGTCATTGATCCCCATAAAAAGATAACTATCAAGTCATATGATGATGTTGAAAGAGAATCAGATGGTACTATCAAATTACCTATTCAAGTTGGACCGACCATTATGGAAGCAACATGCCATATACTTGACCTTGAACAACCATATAATATTCACCTTATAAGACCTTCAATACATGTCATGAAAATTGTCCCTTCCACCTATCACCAATTGAACAATTGATTTTTGGGTTTAGGATGTTATGACTCTCTTGCTCAATTAGGGTTTTTCACCTAAAGGAGAGATATATCCTAAACAAAATCTAGATGGATCACTCAAACTAATGCAAGTACAATGAAAATATGCCTAAATACAATGATTTAAATGCAACAAATTGATAAAATTGTTTGATTATTTATGCAAAACCCAGGAAATATGAAGTGTTTGAAAACACGTTGTGATATGCAAACAAGTATAAAAAGATGAATAAAAATGCAAATAGAACAAAACAAAAAGTTACAAGACTAAATGTGTGCACTTGTAATCTTGTTGGTGACTGAAAATGACTCTAAAATTCTAAAGATGTTGATTCTTTTGACTAACTGGGACTCATTCGCCACCTTAGGCGAATCAGTCCTAGACCAGGGTTTCTGCCCAAAATCTTGTTTCTACCAAAAGGGTACTAGAATCCGCACTCTGTCATGATAGAAAACTCTAGTGGGACTCATTCTCCATCCATGGTGAATTAGTTATTTTTTTTATTTCTAAAAATTCAAGTTTCAGATTTGCACTTTATCACCTGCACAACACTTCTTGACGGAAACTCAAATTTGAATCTTTGAAAACACCTGTAAAACAACTTTAAATTTGTTTGCTAATGGGTGGTTTTCCTTTTTCAAACCCCTAATTTGGTAGGTAAACTTGAATGGATAAAATCTACATAAAATCCTAGCCCTAAGTGTGTTTAAGAGTAGGAAAATTTGAAGTAAGACAAAACTCTATTCTAAAGTGCTAGAATAAGATAAGCAATTGTGATTTGAATGATGCAATACTTCAATACAAGAAACCATACAACATTTCAAATGAATGTAAATGACATGCAAACCTTAAATCTGAAGATAGAGAGAAAATGGAATATGGAATCACTTTGAAAACAAGTCATAAGGTGTGATTTGATGGCTAGTTGCAGCTCCTCAACCTAGATTTCTCCATGATCAACTCTTTGCAATGTTGGATCTTGAATGAGAAGTGAGCTTGAATACTTGCAAAAACCCTATCTTTCTATCCAAAAGCTTCAACTTTGTTGTAGAAATGCTAGTGAAACTTCTTGTGGAAGATATTTTTCTCTTGACTCTTGAATTTTCTTTGTAAAAATGACTAGGAGATGTGAAAAATGAGCTAAAATGTGTATTTATAGGCATTAATACCTAATTTTCCTGTTATTAATACCTAAGAGGTTGACATCCACTGAAAAACTGAATTAAGTCAATGAAATTCTTGCTAAAAATTGAATTTTTCCCCAAAAGGGACTCATTTGCCACCCTTGGCGAATGGGTCCCACAAGAGGGGAATCATTCACCCAAGGTGGAAAATGGGTCCCACTTGTGGTTTTTGGAGGTGGGTTTTTGAAATATGAATGAAGTACTATTTTTTTGGGATTTGTATGATTTTTAAGTGAAATGGGCCTCTAGATAAAAAATAATGGGTCCTAGGGGCCTATAAATGTTGTTTTGAAGAATGATTAATGCAAGGGTACTCAAAAGTAGGTCCAAATTAAGCATGAAATTGTCTCTTTTCACAAGAGCGTCCAATTTTATATGCCACATTTAGCCCCTACTTTAGCACCCATATGACTCTACGTGCATATGTAAGCTAAATGACTCTAAATAGTACACTTTATTGCACAAAAGAATACTCATTCAAAAGATGGGAGAATGAAGCCCCCAGTGTAGTTATCTGTAAAACCACAACATTAGGAATTACATCCTGCAAAACAAATTCATTAGTTATCCAAAATTCCTTTTATCTAACTTCTAGGAAGCAAATTTGAGGGTAGATATACGCCCCCTTGATTCTGCTTGCTTTGTAGAGGTGGAATCAAGGTAGTAATCTAGCCATATCAAAGGAGGGACAACAATATCGTAGGGAATTTCCAAGTACCATCCCACATAACGATAGATGATTGATGATGTCGAGTGTGGAATCATGATTCCAATGCATCAAACAGCATAAAAAATGGAGTTCCCAAGCTCCCGTTATGATGTTTTGAAGAAAAAGTATTGTATTAACTCTTAAGATAAAAAATAACCCTATTTTAATGCATAAGAGTAAAAGGAATGAAATTAGTTAAAAGAGGCAAAGGAGAGTAATTTTTCACTTACTATTGCATTTTACCTTTTTGTAGCTTGAGAGTGACGAGTGAGACGAGAAGATGTCGAGTATATGGGATTACAAGCCTTCACGAATGGATGTGCTTTGAGACCAGGTGCCACGCAGTGAGCTACATCACGAGGTGAGTTTATTCTGTGATCTTTGCTTAGTGATTGCAATAATTTAATTATTTTTATGTGTAGATAGGTTAATTTAGGATCTTGGAAAAAAAGTTCGCAATGTGTCCCCTTTCTTTGCAAAGTGTCTTATTTCTTCGCAAAGTGTCCCTTTTGTTCGCAAAGTGTCTTGTTTCTTTGCAAAGTGTCCCATTTCTTTGTAAAGTGTCTCGTTTCTTTGTGAAGTGTCCCAAAAGGGTTCTAAAGTGTCTAGGACCTTTAAGAAATCACACTAGAATAATTTTAGTACACTTGCATGATGAATAATGTAAAAATTAAAGATATTAGATGAATTTTTAGAGCATATTATTGTGATTTTGATAGGTACCCGCCCGATCGCGGCAACGACTAGGGGGGAGAGAGTTAAGTTTTTTGAGAGACCTAGCCTCAACACTGTCAATAGAGGAGACAAAGCACCTTTACGTGGTTGGTATCTATTGGGCATACCTTATGCCTCCTATGAGATACCACAATGCCATGTTGATGGCTCTGTGCAAGTGTTGGAATGCTGATACATGTGCATTTCACCTCCTAGCCGAGGAGATGACCATTACCTTAGATGATGTACATTGAATTCTCCAAGTTCCTATTCTTGTAGAATAGGTATGCTTCTAAGGAGATCGGTCATTTCACAACCAGAAGGCCGACATGCAATACTGCCTTGACAGACTAGTTCATGATGAGCACGTGAGAGCGTGAATCAAGCTACCAATGCTACTATATTCACAAGCCCTAGTAGTGAGATGGATTAAAATGCACACAGTGGCACTAGTACTCAATCTATATGGATGAGCAACACAATTTGATGGAGGATTAGTTCACTTGATTTGCGGGATTTCAGAGCAAAGGACAGTCTACACTTGGGGACACTGTATCCTGGAACATCTTTATTATCATCTGGGTTGATTTGTTTTCTGGGAGATAGACAATATGGTGCACTACATGCTTCTGCAAGTGTGGTTCCTTGAGCATATTACATGTACCAAGCCTGTTAGTTTCCCATGTGCTACAGCCACAGGCTATCCACGAGCCTTTAGTTATCCTCTACGATGCTTATGGCAGTATGGAGACTTGCATTTTTGGAGAGTGAGATTTTACCAGTTGGAGGAGGAAGAGATCCTTTGGAGACCTTATCTACTTACACTACAATGGCCAGATCCCAAAGGGTAGCTGAGGAGGATGCAAGTAGATAGATTTTTGGCTGGTCGGCATGACTATGTAGTGCATCCTTTCTATTATGGTCGAGTCATGCGGCAGTTTGGGTAGGTGCAGACACCACCGAGGGTGTGCCCCTTTATTAGGAGATTAGTGTAGAGTGCCCAGAGGCTAGGTGATACCATATGACTCACTATAGACCACATAGTCTAGAGTGACTCTAATGATTTAGATCACGATCAGCCACCGGTCTCTGATGCTGATGACGTTGGAAGCACATATGAGCATGAGGAGTGGTGGTCAGTGAAATGACTAGCTCTTATATTTCCAATGGATGTCCCTATAGGTGATGAAGGAACAATACCAGATGAGGGTGATGAGGTAGAGGACAGGGCCAAGGATGTATGATACAGGGTTGCAAATATATTCACTAATGTTATAGATGATGAGTATGATTCAAATGTCGATCCTAACTATGAGGGATAGGATATAGGAGATGAGGATGAGGATGAGGATGAGGATGAGAAGGAGGAGGAGGAGGAGGAGGAGGAGGATCCACCCCTGAGCGAGGGTGATGAGGTAGAAAATGAGGATTGACATGAGTGGGCAGAGTTATCATGCATTCGTGTGACCAAATCATGTGTAGTAGCCACAACAGACATTAATACCCATGGTCACGAAGAGGCTAGCACATTCTTCATGCCCCCCAAAGAGTATGAGGTTGATATCCCTCAGCATGTTGGAGATATAGGTGATGATATTTAATTTATGTATTTGCTTTAGTGCTTATGCTTTATATATATATATCATGATGATGTTTACTGATAATGTATTGTTTCTACCTTGCAGGAGTGATGAGAGAATGGTGAGAGTTATATCATCAAGTGGCTATAGAGATAGTTCCTACATCCATCGATGAAGAGGCGATGGACCCTGATTATGTTCCCCCATCGACCATGGAGGAAGAGCCAGATTCACTCAGACCATTCACAAGGCTACGTGCAATGTATGAGAGTGTGAGGAGATGACTCCATCAATCCGAGACTGTAGGATAGTCATCCCAGACTCAAATAGAGGTGGAGAGACTACATGCAAAGGTATCATGACTATGGGTGGAGAGGGATCAGATAGCAAAGGAGTGTCATGTGGTTCTTGGGCGGGTAAAAGGCCTAGAGTTTGCAATCAAAGTCAGTGGATCATGATTATACATGACAGTCTCACAATGTCCAAGTACCAGATCATGAGCACCAGAGCCCGAGGGGTCTAGTTCTCACAAACCTTGGTGATGGTGTATATATGGATGCCATGTATATTAAAACTTTTTGATATATATATATGAGCATGTGATGTTTTGCAATATGTCTTATTGTGTTTGAATGTTAAATGGCAATGTGATTAATTAAATAACTATTGTAAAATTATTTAATTAATGTCTACACAATTTAACATGATTGATGTGATCTAATTTAAAACATATTTCAATTTCACTTTAGATACAACATTGTTATTTTGAGGAGCGTATGTTAAATTAAATACACCTATAATTCATATAAGGATCTAACTCAACATAACATGAGGGTGAATAGTATGAAACCTAAAGTAATTATAAAAATAAATTAAATAATAACCTTAGTGTTCAAGAAATACACATGATTGTTTGTCAAGAACGAAGCAATGTGAAAGTATTTAGGATGTAACCAAATAACTTTAGACAACACTGCTTTATCATTCATACTATTCAAAGACACTATAGATAATACTGACGTAGATGCTCAACATTAATAGGTTCCTTAAGGGGTGTTCCATTGAGCTCTATTAATAAATAAGCTCACCAAACCCATAACTAGTATCAACTATGTAAGGTCCTAACCAATTAGGGCTAAATTTACCTTTGTCTTCATGGTCAACATGAGTATTGTGTTGATTCTCATAGAGAATGGAATTGCCCTTACTAAATATCTGAGGAATGACTTGAGTATTGTGTTTTTGTCATAATTTTTTAATGTAAGCTTGGAGATGCTCGAGAGCATTGATGCGCTTTTCATCAAGCATCTCAAGTTGGTGCAATCTTTGTTCTTTATAAGTGGTATCATCAATAAGGTTTTGAAGAGCAGTTCATAGCGTAGGAATTTCTAATTCCAAGGGCATGATCACTTCAGTACCATAAACAAGGTTATAGGGTGTAGTTCCCATGGATAATCTAACACTCATTCGATAAGCTTAGAGCACATAATGTAACTATGTATGCCAATCCTTATGATGTTTTTTAATAGTTTTCTTTAGGATTTATTCGAGAATATTATTAGTGCTTTCAACTTGTCCATTGGATTGTGGATAGTATGGTGTGGAAAATTGATGTTGAATGTTGAATGTTTCAAGAAATTTCTTTACTCATTATTCTTAAATGGGGTTCCATTGTCTGAAACTATGGCAGATGGAAGTCCAAAGTGAGAAATTATGTGTTCCAATATGAATTGACAAATTACTTCAACACTTGTAGATTGAAGAGGAATAACTTCCACCCATTTTGTGAAGTAGTCTGTTGTAATGATAAATGTATGTTTGGCAGAGGAGGGTGGTGGAATCTTTCCATTGAGATACAATCCCCATACTAAAAATGGCCAAATGGGAATTTGGGCACGTAGCTCAGAAGCAGGGGCATGAATCAGATTGCTATGTTCTTGACATTTGTACATTATTTATCATGACCAAAGTAATCTTTTTCCATATGTTGCCAATAGTATCCCTTTTGAATGAGTTTTTGTACTAATGATCATCCTCCAAAATGACCCCCACAGGCACTAGAATTAGCCAAGTCAAGGGCTATTGGAATTTTAGAGTCCCTAAGACACCACAGTAAGAGACCATTGAAGGATATTCTATACAAAACATTGGCAAGGATTATGTATTTGGCTAGTAGTTTGCGTAAACGATTTCGAGCATTTTTCGTTGTGGGTTCGAGAATGGTACCATCTTTTAAATAATTATATATTGTATCATACCATTCTTGCAATTCTTCTTGAGTTGTTAAAATGTCTTCTAATTGGGAATCAATAGAAGGTTTCATGATTGGATGAAAAACAAAGGTGAATTATGTTGAAGGATCGTGTGTGGATATAAGAGAGGCTGCA
Source organism: Sequoia sempervirens (assembly GCA_007258455.2). Taxonomy (NCBI): domain Eukaryota; kingdom Viridiplantae; phylum Streptophyta; class Pinopsida; order Cupressales; family Cupressaceae; genus Sequoia; species Sequoia sempervirens. The sequence goes on along the minus strand of VDFB02270651.1, from coordinate 481,543,168 downwards.
CTCGCCATTCTGTCTGCATGTCGATTGTCTTTTCATGGGATGTTATCAATGGTGAATGATTCAAACTTCTCTAATAATTGCATTCTAAGATCCTTGTATTTTGATAATTTGTCATGTTTAGTTTGATATATTCCATTTATTTGTTTGATCGCTAATTGTGAATCACCCAAGATCTTGATATCTTTGGAATCCATGGTTAAAGTAGCTCGCAATCCAACAATTAATGCCTCATACTCGGCTGTGTTATTTGTACATAGGAAATTTAATTGATATGACAAGGGAATAGACTTTCCCTCAGGCAAAATTAAAACCACTCCAGCACCAGAACCTGTTCTATACTTAGATCCATTGAAATGCAATTCCCATATTTTAACATCTATTATCAAGACACTGTCATCAAGAAAAGAGTCATAATTAGGTAAAGTGAGAGGAGAAGGGGCATTAGCTAAGTGATCATTCAAGGCTTGTCCTTTGATTGATTTTTATGAAACAAAATTAATGTCAAACTCAGTTAACAACATCACCCACTTAGCTAAGCATTCGGATAGGTCTGTTTTATTGAAAAGATGTTTAAGAGGATCAAATTTTGTGATGACTTGTATTTCAGCAGTTAGTAAATAATGTTGAAACTTACTCTAGTAGCGAATACAAGAGCCAAAAATTGTTTTTAAATTGGTGTGTATTAGGTTTTATAATTGATTAAAGTTTGACTAATGTAATAAACAAGATGTTCTTTTCCATTATCATATTGCTGAGCCAACGATGTTGCCAGAGCATGGGCTGATGCAGCTATCTAAAGGATAAATGGTTTCTTTGGCATAGCAGGTTGTAAAATGGGTGGAGTTGCAAGGTATTCCTTCAAACTCTCAAAGGCCTATTTACAATGCTCATTCCAATCAAAACATACATTGTTCTTGAGGAGATGTGTGAAAGGTAATGTTCAACCAGCTAAGGAGGTGACAAAATGATGGATGGCTTGAATCCTTCCTTGTAATGTGTAAAATTGAGAATTTTTTTGAGGTGGCATGTTAATGATGGCATAAATTTTCTTTGTGTCCACCTCAATGCCTCTATGAGATATGATAAACCCTAAAAGTTTTGCACTGTGTACGCAAAAGACACTTTTTTAGATTTAATCAAATGTTATATTTACATAATCATTCAAAGATCTTTCGAAGGACATTTACATTGTCTTGTCTTGTTAAATATTTAGCAAGGATGTCATCAACATAATCTTCTAGTATTTTATGTATATAATTGTGAAATATCAATTTCATTGCTTGTTGATAAGTTGCATTGGCATTCTTTAATACAAAAGGCATCATAACCCAACAAAATGTTCTCCAAACAATTGTAAATGTGGTTTTGTATTGATGTTTTGGGTTGATAAAGATTTGATTATAACTAGAAAATCCATCCATGAATGAAAACAAAGCATGTCCAACAATTGAATCCATGATCATGTCAATATTAGGAAGCGAAAAATCATCCTTTAAAGAGGCTTTATTCAAGTAACAAAAATTTGTGCATATCCTAATATTATTATTAGGTTTAGCAACTACAACAATGTTTGTGATCCGAGGAGAATAATCAATAGGTTAAATGAAACCTACTCAAGAAGTTTTTAAAGCTCTCCTTTAACATGCAAGACTATGTTAGGGTGCATTTTTCATATGTTTTGGTGAATAGGTTTAGCATTTTCTGCAAGAATGATGTGTGTTACAAATTTTTGGGTCAATTCTTGGCATATCGAAATATTTCCAAGAAAAAATTTCAAGAAAATGATTAAGTAAAGTTGTCGTGTCCTCTTGTTCTTCATCATCAAGGAACTTCCCAATCTTAATAACTTTTCTTTATCATCTATGTCCATTGGTATATTAATTGTATCTCCTAAGGGGAGTGCATTAGACTTAGGAATTTCATGATCATATGGTTCTTCAGTGCTATCACTATCTTTTTGCTTGGTGCTTATTATAGCACAAGTAACCTCTTTCATGGGAGGAGTAGAGGATGTGTTATCATAAAACCCTAACATTTGTTGTAAAGCTTCATCACTTTTAACATACTTCAATGATGGTGGTACGTCCATATCAAGTAGTTTAGGATGTTTGATTGTGAGATTGTGTCTTGGTTGACATGTAATAGTGTTGATATTCAAAGATGGTCGTTGAGTGGCTTTCATGGTCTTAGAAAAAGAATATCCCAACCTAATTTTGTCTCTTGTGTATTAGGTTCTATAGGGACATGAATACCTTGTTCATTCTTTCCACATCCTTTTCCAATATATCCCAATTATTTCACAAGTTCATCTAGCCTTTCCCATAAAGTATTTCTATTTCCTTCAGATTAGGCAAATGTTGATAATATATCTCATCAAAAAAATTTGTGTACATTTTAGTTTCTTCCAAAGTAGAAGAGATAGATTCTTGAGAATATTTTTCTGAATTCTAAGTTGACATAATGGTTGGTTGTTCTTGTTTTTCATCCTTTTTTCATGTGATTATATCTTCACCCATAAATGAAGGTGTAAATTCTAAGGATCCCCAATCATCATCAAATAATTTAGACACCTTTTCCTCATCTTTTTTTTCAATTTCAAGAGGCTCTATATGAGATATTGGAATTAATGTGTGCAAAGGACTTGTGGTTCCTTTTTCAAGGTGTAAGAAAATCTCAAGCTCGAGGTCTATTTCAACTTGATAATTTTTTTTGTTATATAAATATTTCATTATATGAAGGGTCAAAGGCACTACAATCATCTGATGAATCCACAGTCACTAAAAATAATATTATACGAAAGATCATAGGGCATGACATGAATAGGAGTCTGCATAATAGCCACACCGACTGTAATAGGCAAAGTGATTACACCGAGCAATTGCTTTGTTGTATTGTCAAATCCTCTAATGGATAAGGAGTCAAGTTTAATTTGTGACTTGTCAACATGGAAGCTATCGAGGAGATTCGCACTACACACATTAAGGGTAGAACCATTATCAACAAGGGTCCTTTTGATACCTATTCAGTTGAATTGAGAAATTATCATAAAGGCTTCATTTTTTTTTGTAACTCTAAAGGAGAGAGCTCGTGTTGATGAAAAGTAAAGCCTAGATCAACTTTATTCATTCCATGTATTAAAGCTTCCACATCATCTGGAGTTGTACCAGGAGGAACCACTATGTTTTGCAATGCTATCTAAAGGATGGTGTGATAATTTAGTGAATTTTGAAGTAAATCCCAAAGAGAAATCTTTGAAAGAGTATTGTTGAGTTGTTCAACAAGATCATACTCCTTTGTGTGTAAGAGAAAATGAGGAGCACTAGGTAGATTAGGTAAAGGTAAAGAGGGTGGGGTTGGTTGTTGCGGTTACAAATTGTTTTGGGTATTATATGTATAAGCAACTATAGTATTACTAGATTGTTGCAACACATCAATTTTAGGTGGGAAAAGAGTAAACTTGGGTCTATTTTAAGGGTGAAGTTTATGCAAAGGTGGGTAAAGAATGAGTCGAGGTTGAATCACATTAACGTCCTTTGTTTTAGGTTGTTCACAACAAACCTTAGTGGATGACTTAGGCGAGACGAAGTACTGAAGGGATTCATCTAACATGTCAAAGTCATCACGACTAAAAGGTTTGAGGGTTAAGTTATCATCAATTGGTTTAGGCTTCTCATGGCAAGCCTTAGTGGATGAAGTGAGTGAGAGGAAGTCCTGAAGGGCTTCATCTAACTTATCTAAATCATCACCACTAAGAGGCTTGGATGAGATGGTGTTTCTAAATCAAAGAATTTTATGTAAGGGTTGGTTTGATGTTTGTGTTTTTTTGTTTTAGTCGAGGTCGAATCACATTAACGTCCTTTGTTTTAGGTTGTTCACAACAAACCTTAGTGGATGACTTAGGCAAGATGAAGTACTGAATGGATTCATCTAACATGTCAAAGTCATCACGACTAAAAGGTTTGAGAGTTAAGTTATCATCAATTGGTTTAGGCTTCTCATGACAAGCCTTAGTGGATGAAGTGAGTGAGAGGAAGTCCTGAAGGGATTCATCTAACTTATCTAAATCATCGCCACTAAGAGGCTTGGATGAGATGGTGTTTCTCAAAGAATTTTATGTAAGGGTTGGTTTGATGTTTGTGTTTTTTTGTTTTCATTTATTGATGATTGTGATCTAAAAGGACTAGGAACTAATGCCGAGAACGAAGCTTGCAAAAATATAATGCTATCCATAAATTCCATGAAAGTAAATGGTGCTAATGCAAATGATTCAAACAAAAACAAAAAAGTAACTGTGGCAAAAATAAAATAGAAAACAAGAAATTAAATTCTAAAAATAGTGATGTAGAAAGTGTACTAGGATTGATTTGCCCAAGATGGTGAATGAGTCCCAAGAGAGCTATTTTGAAGATTTTTCTGATTTTTTTGACTTTTTTCTATGTGTTCAGGTTTGTACAATGCAAACAAGTAATGGAAATGCAAAATTTTATGATGATTTTGATAAAATGAAATGCAATAATTTGACATATATATGATAATTTCACTAATGCAATTTTATAAACCCTAGGATGCAAAAAAAAATAGAAAACCTAATGTAATAGTGATGCAAGGTAATCCCTAGGATGAAAATGTAATGAAAATTAGAAAGAAAATGTTCAATATGTAGGTTCACCAAAATGAACCATTGATTTTTGGGTTTAGGATGTTATGACTCTCTTGCTCAATCAGGGTTTTTCACCTAAAGGAGAGAGATAGATCCTAAACAAAATTTAGATGGTTCACTCAAATTAATGCAAGTACAATGAAAATATGCCTAAATGCAATGATTTAAATGCAAAAAATTGATAAAATTGATTGATTATTATGCAAAACCTAGGAAATATGAAGTGCTTGAAAACACATTGTGATATGCAAACAAGTATAAAAAGATGAATAAAAATGCAAATAGAACAAAACAAAAAGTTACAAAACTAAATGTGTGCACTTGTAAACTTGCTAGAGACTGGAAATAACTCTGAAATTCTGAAGATGCTAATTTTTTGACTGACTGGGACTCATTTGCCACCCTGGGTGAATCAGTCCTAAACCAGGGTTTCTGCCCAGAATCCTATTTCTACCAAAAGGGTACTAGATTCTAAACTCTATCTTGACAAAAACCTCTAGTGGGACTCATTCTCCATCCATGGTGAATTAGTCCTTCTTCTAGTTTCTAAAAATTCAAGTTTTAGATTTGCACTTTATTACCTACACAACACTTCTTAACGAAAACTTGGATCTGAATCTTCGATAACACCTACAAAATAGCTTTAAATTTGTTTGCTAATGGGGGTTTTGCATTGGTAAAAACCCTTATTTGGTAGTTAAACCTTGAATGGATAAAATCTACATAAAACCCTAGCCCTAAGTGTGTCTAAGACTAGGAAAATCTGAAGTAAGACAAAACCCTATTCTAAAGTGTTAGAATAAGATAAGTAAATGTGATTTGAATGATGCAATACATCAATAAAAGAAACCCTACAACATTTTAAATGAATGTAAATGACATGCAAACCTTAAATCTGAAGAAAGAGAGAAAATGGAAGATGGAATCACTTTGAAAACAAGTCATAAGGTGTGGTTTGATGGCTAGTTGCATCTCCTAAACCTAGATTTCTCCATGATTCTCCATAGGTATCCATGATCAACTCTTTTCAATGTTGGATCTTGAATGAGAAGTGAGCTTGAAGACTTGCAAAAACCATATCTTGCTATCCAAAAGCTTCAACTTTGTTGTAGGAATGCTAATGAAACTTCTTGTGGAAGATATTTTTCTCTTGACTCTTGATTTTGCTTTGCAGAAATGACTAGGAGATGTGAAAAATGAGCTAAAATGTGTATTTATAGGCATTAATACCTAATTTTCCTATTATTAAGACCTAAGAGGCCAACATCCACTAAAAATTTGAATTAAGTCAGTGAAATTCCCGCTCAAAATTGAATTTTGCACCAAAAGTGACTCATTCGCCACCCTTGGTGAATGAATCCCACCATAGGGGACTCATTTTCCCAAGGTGACAAATGGGTTCCACTTGTGGTTTTTGGAGGTGGGTTTTTGAGATATGAATGAATTGAGTATTATTTGTCAAGATTTGTATGATTTTTAAGTGAAATGGGCCTCTAGATAACAAATAATGGGTCCTAGGGGCCTATAAATTTTGTTTTGAAGAATGATTAATGAAAGGGTACTCAAAAGTAGGTCCAAATTAAGAGTGAAATTGTCTCTTTTTCTAGGAGCGTCCAATTTTCTATGCCACACCAATGTCTAAATTTTTCTCATAATGGAAAATAAATCACCATTCCCACTGACCCACAACCTTTCTAATATTGTAAAGAATTGGAGGGAAAATACAAAAGCTATCACCATTTTCCCATCAATGATGAAGCCTCCACCTCATCCACCTACATTCATCCATCTGCATTACAACCATCATCAACACCACCTTCCATTTCCAAGGACAAGGTCAAGATAACTGACAAAGGATGTGGAGAATATAAAATTCAAAATTCCTTTTACATAGGGAAACTGCCTACATCTCCAAGCTCATATGGTCGAACACTGAACCTGAAACCAAAAGAAACCCTCAAGAAATTCAATAAAATGGGATTAATGGACAAAGAATACTTGGGCCTAGAAATGGATGTTTCAACTTGGTTGTACAAAGAAGAAAATGAGCTTCCTACCCTATAAATCCATAGGTATCTTGAAGGACATGACTTATGCAAAAAATGGGGCTACAAAGGCAAAGGATTGGGGGCACAAGAACAAGGAATCATGGAACCCATTCAACTTCAAGAATATAAGGACCACCAAGGACTTGGATTCTTGGCCAGTGATTTGGTAACCATTAAACTCCAATGTTCTCATGATGAAGGTGGTAAGACTTCCACTGATAAGAAATCTTAGGAGGGGGCCATCAAGGAATCCTTTCACACCATTACTGAAATTTTTGACACCAACCACATATACACCATTTCATCCTCCATGAACCTTCAACTCATATATCCTGAATTAATTGAATGGGACCAAGAAGGACCTCAAGCCTTGGACACATTTCAAAATGATGAAGTAATTGCAAAAATTATGGGAGTCTGAGAACACCTCCTATTAGGTGACAATAAGAAAGATAACCAAATCACACTACAAAAAGATACCTACTTTGGCAAAAAAATCATGTGCCTCAATCATAAAAATAAAAAAGAAAAAAATAAGAAAGAAAGACCCCTTAGTGAAAACCTTGATGAGGCACTTTTGGATCGTGAAAAAGTAAAAATAAAAGGTGCATCCTCTGATGAAAACCTTTCTAAGGAATTGGAGGATGGGGAACATGATTCAATCCCCAACCATGATGAGACATCTATTGTAGTGATTGAAGATATCATGAGCATCAACTTGGGAACAAATGAGGAACCTAAAATTACCTACATTACCAAAGAGCTAGAAGATACATTTAATGAAAAACTAGGAGAGTTCCTCAAAAGAAAATAAATTAATTATGCCTAGACATACAAGGAAATGCTAGGGCTATATCCATCCCTCATAGTACATCACTTGGAAGTCTATCCATATGCAAAACCTGTCAAGAAAAAGTTGCATAAAATGCACCCACAAATAGCTCTCTTGGTAAAAACATAATTACAAAAACTCTTGGAAGTTGGATTTATCAAACCTATTGATTATTTTGAATGGGTGACCAACATTATACCCATTTCAAAACCTACTAGCGGCATCTACATATGTACAAATTTTAGAGATCTTAATAAAGAATATCCAAAGAGACTTTCCATTTCCCAACATTGATATGATTGTAGATCTTACTACTGGACATGAAATGTTATCCCTCGTGGATGGATTTTTTTCTATAACCAAATCCACATTGCTAAAGAGGATCAACATAAATCAGCATTCATAACTCCATGGGGAACCTTTTGCTATCAATTCATGCCCTTTGGACTTAAAAATGCAAGAGTAACATATCAAAGAGCAATGCCTATCATCTTCCATGACATGCTACATGAAATTATGGAAGACTATGTGGATGATCTCCTAGGAAAATAAAAAACAAAAGGACACATTGAAGTACTTGAAAAAATATTTGATCAGATAGAAAACTATCAATTATGGCTTAGTCCAAAGAAATGTGTATTTGAAGTCTCATCCAAAAAACTATTGGGCTCCGCCAAGGAATTGAAGTAGATCCAACAAAAATAAAAGCAATAAGAGAAATACCTCCACAAAATAACATCAAACAACTCAAAAGTTTGTAGGGAAATCTATAGGCACTCTGAAGATTCATCACACAGTTGACTGATAATTGTCAACCTTTTTCCCACTTGCTTCGCAAAAACATCATGTTCGAATGGGATGAAAACTCTCAACAAGCATTCCAACAATTGAAATACTATCTTGCAACACCACTGATCCTAGTACCTCCACAAGTAGACAAACCACTCCTCTTGTATATATCAGCTACTTAAGTGGCACTAGGGGCATGTTGTTAGTTCAACACGATGACAGGGGGAAGGAAAGAGCCATATATTACATATCACGTACATTAGATGGTAGTGAGTTGAACTACACATCAATAGAAAGAGCATGTTTGGTTGTGGTATTCTGTGGTAAGAAACTATGACATTATATGCTCAATCATAAGACTCAACTCATCTCAAAAGTGGATCCATTAAAATACCTACTTTCAAAGGAAAACCTCCAAGGATGAATAGAAAAATGGATCATGGTTCTTAGTGAATTTGACATCGAGTATGTAGACAAAAAGCTATTAAAGGACAGGTGGTTGTTGATCTCAGCTAGCCAAAGCTCCCTTACAAGATAGTCACCCATTGCAAGTCAAAGTTTCTAGATGAACACATCTTGACTACAAAGGGAGGAACATGGTGGAACCTATACTTTGATGGATCTTCCACACAACATGGCTTGGGGGTAGGAATACTTTTTGTTACACCTCAAGGAGATTGTATCCCTAAGCCATACCGAATCACATTTCCTTGCACAAAAAACATAGAAGAATATGAGGCACTAATAATAGGACTTAAGCTTGTCATCCAATGGAAGATTACAAAATTACAGGTATACAATGACTCTCAATTAGTCATCAAACAAGTAAATGATGAATATCAGATAAAAGATGAAAAAAATTTCCCTAAAAATGCATGGTGGACATCTTCAAGGAGTACTTCACACAAATCTAGTTTGATCAAATACCAAGGGAAAATAACAGAGCAGGAGATGCTATGGCTACCATTGGTTCCCTCATTGATGTCTCAAAAAATAGCCAACAATATGAGTTCCTCATAGAACAACTTTTGGTTCCTACTTATGATATTCCTAAATCTAAAATGGTTGGTGATATTGTTGGTCCTTATCACCATTGTATCAAGACATATACGAGTACCTATGCAACAACACCATCCCACCCAACCTCTCAACCTCACAACATCAATCCTTTATCTGAAAAACATCCTGCTTCACCATTCTCAAAGACATTCTTTACCACCGCTCCTTTGATGGCACCCTCCTAAGTATGTTTAGACTCAATAGAAGCTCAAACCACCCTAAATGAGGTACATCAAGGTATTTTTGGGGCCCATTCTAGTGGACCAACATTAGAGCAAGAAGTTGTTGTGCATAGGATATTATTGGCCTACAATGGAACAAGGTGCAATCAACTTGGTAAAAGTGTGCAAACCTTGTCAAAAGCATGGTGACTTGATTCATGCACCATCACAAGAATTGCAGCCTATTGTTGTTACACGGCCTTTCTCACTATGGGGGTTAGACCTCATTGGAAAGATACATCCTACATCCTCAAACAATCATAAATTCATAATCATTACCACTAAATATTTCACTAAGTGGATCAAATCCATACCTATGACCTATGTTATAGGGAAACAAATTATCAAATTCATACTCCATTACATCATTTATTTCTTTGGCATGTTCTTGCTTCCATAATCATAAACAACAGATATCCTTTCAAAAACCAAGAAGTTTGTAATATGTGTCAACAATTCCACATTCAACATCATTTTTCAACTCCATATTACCCACAAGGAAAGAGCCAAGATGAGGCCACAAATAAAACCATCTTAATAATCCTAAATAAAATGATCAATGAAGCTAGTCGTGATTGGAACCTACAACTTAATCCCACCCTACGGGAATACCATACTAGTATTTGCACACCCACTAGAGTCACTCCCTATTCCTTGGTATATGGTGACAAAGCTATCTTGCCAACAGAGATTGAGCTCCCATCATTGAGAATCTCTTTACAACATCTCATTGATGATGAAGAATACCATGTTGCACGCTTTCAATAGTTGGAGCTTCTGGATGAGAAATGTTTAAATGCCCTCAACCATCTTAGAGAATATCATAACAAGCTTCACAAATCATACAACAAGAATATCAAGCCTAGGGAATTTTCCATTGGAGATTTGGTCCTTAAGGAAAATTAGCATAACCTGTAGGAAAGAGAAAAGAAGGGCAAGTTTGAACCTAATTGGCTAAGACCTTACATTATTATAGAAAATATGGACTAGGGGCATATCAGTTAGCTACCTTGGAGGGAGAGCCCCTTGAAGATCCCATGAATATCATTCATCTCAAAAAATTCTTCGCATAAGAAGAAGAAGAAAAAATACAAAAATACAAAAATACAAAAAATAACAAAAATACAAAAAATAAAAAAAATAGTAAAGAGAAATAATCCATCCAATGGTGAAAACCATTTTGTGTCACCTTCGGAAAGTACCATGGTGAAAACCTGGCAAATAGACACCATGTTAAATCCATAATAAGTCCAATCCACCCATAATAAATCCATTCATAATAAGTTTATCTACACACCCTACCAACTATAGCTTGGAATACACCCATCATACACCCATTTCACCCTCCTTTGTGTCACTCAGCTACACATATCCATAATAAACAAACAGCTTATATGACCATCACCATCAGATGTAGTGAGAAGCAATATTTAGTATACTTAGTTTCTCACTCATTCGTAACATAATAAAATACCATTTTGTAATAAAATACCACTCATAATAAACACTTCACCATCCCAAATGAATCACCCACATCATTAAGAGACAAACAATAAAAAGAAAATAACATACATGTCTGCGTGGACCTCAGTACTGCACCATCAACATAAACCCCCAAATCATCTCACCACTCTACTTGCCTACCATTGCAACCCACCCCATATTTTCCCACTAGGATGCATCCTTCCTTGGTCTGGAAACCTCTATCAGTCTTACCTTTTGGCAAGAGAGTTGGATTTTTCTTTTTTTTTTTGGCACTTACTATTATGATCTACGAAGTCACCAAGTTCAGGCCACCTAGATCTTTTCATATCTTGGTCCATCAACAATGGGTTATGGAGTAGATATGGGTCACCTTATATGGTGTGTTTGTGATTAGCCTGATTTACTAATGGTTTCTCACACCTTAGCTAGAGGGGTTCAAAATATTTTGATCCGCTATATAAACCCCTCTATGATCCATTATGGTGCTTGGAATCATTTAGTGATTAGGTATAATATTCTTTTTGCATATGTTTGTGAGTCTCAAATTCCATGCAAGATACGTGATCGCACCTTTGGTCATTTATACCATTGGGGAATAATGATTCTTGCTATATAAAATTAAGGATTTCTCACCACATCGGCGCAACATAATCCCCCCATCCACTTTTCCTTCCCTAACACTAACCATCCCCCCGTCCTTTATAATCCCCCCATCCTCTCCTACACACTTGGACTGTAGTACATGTTTTATCATGACACAAAAACAAACATTCACACCTACATTGCACATGATTTTGATAAGGGAAATTTGAGTACAAAACTATCAAAAAGCCATTAACACAATGTCAGATTCATGGATACACTAATGACTAAGAGAGAGAAAACTATCGCAAGGCACCTGTTACCTTCCTGATTCCTCCTAATTATTTTACCATGATGAAAATCAACCATTGCCAATTAGCTGTAAAAACTACCATCAAAGATACAGTAAATGTAAACAGGCTGACATCCAAGTTACAATGGCATGAAATTCATACACATCCCATCAAAACATCATATAAGAAATATGCATAATAAAATCATTAGCATGGAATAGATGCATAGAAATTAACACACCCATTCATCATATGCATAAAAATAATTTCCACAAAAGCATTTACCATGAATCTTATAACATTTCTGACTACATACTCTACAAATAAAACCATTTACTCATCATAGTAAAAAGTGAAGAAAACATATGGTACTCATTGTACTGTCATCATAAGACCACAAGATAAATCATAAAAAATAATCAAAGGAAAACTTTAGTACAAGGATCCTTGTCCTCTCACATAAAGGTGCACTTCAACCTATGAAACTATTGTTCTTCGAGCTTTTTTTTTTTTTGTATTTGAAATCACTTTGGTAAAGCACAATTATTGAGCTCTTGATTCTGGTTTCATAATCGAGAGGTATGGAATACGATAGAATTACGAAGGAGGTTAACTCTAAAATCAAATTGGACACAAGAACAATAGTTCCATAGGAGTTTTTGTTAAGATTAAAATCACAAAGTTTGAGTAAATGCTTCAAATGTCATCAATTTGCATATATCCATCATATCTCATGCATATCATAATAAACATCATAACATCCACATATAATCCATCACATTATCACCATAAAGAATAAATAAATACACATCATCTAACATCATAATCATAAACATAAACTACATCACATGCATAATTAACCCACATCAAATAAAAATAAGCCATATATAACAACATCGATACATAAACCACATAGGAGAAAATCCATCATATCATATATATCAAAATAATAATGTCATGATACAAAATGTATGATAGTCTCTCATGTGTACAAAAGTTGAACACATCATGGGGAAAAAATCCAAAAAGTCATGATCAACATGCACTAGCCTATGCTCCCTGCTTCTAACTACCTGTCAGGTGACCTCTATGGTGGATCCCTCTATGATGCTCATGGTGGAACCATAGTAACTAATGGCCTTGAGTGAACTGGCCCATGAGATCTACTACTCATTGTAACACTAGAAATCCTTTGCTATGATGGCACTACATCCTCATATGCTCTCTTCCACTACTCTGCCTCTCAAGTGGCCAGACCATATTCTATGAACCCAATATCCAATCCACCCTCACCTAGCATATCACAGGCTACATCCCGCTCCCTCCATAATCTATCCACCTCCCTCCATAGCCAATATCGCTTTGTTGTGATCACTGCTAACTACCCCCATCCCCTCCTCCAACACTAGCCCCTTTATCTAGCATTCCCTATAATCTCACTACCTTTTCCCTAGCTACATCCCTCTCACTCAAATTCACCACCTCATCCCTAGCTGCATCCCTCTCTGTGGTAAGTATACCAACCTTCCCATCCATCTATCCCTATAAGTGGACCACATTGGCCAGTTCCATATCCCTCTTGACGACAACCTGTAGATGGTCCCATTGAGCTTGATCACGCTCCTATCAGAGTTGGTCTCTCTCTAGTGTCATGGAATCAAGCTAAGCCTATAGGTCTCCACCTCTCTGCTGCACACAAAGACCCTCCTCATCTCCACCCACTCTAACTTCCTCCCCTCCAACACCCTAATCTCCATCATCATCACCATCATCATCGTCCTCACTCCCACCATTGTACTCATCATTTGAGCTACCACTATCCCCTGACCCATTGTTGCTTCTCTCATTCCTACTTCCCTCTACTACCACCAGCTGATCATGAGGCATGGTAGGTCGAAGAGGTATGTGCCTCTCCCACCAAGTGTCATACTTTGTCATAGTACTGACATCTGCCACCCCTCATATCAGATCCCACACCTCCAACTCTGATATGATGTGTCATACTCAACAAAACCACCCCACTATCACCACTCATAGGCCACCCGTCCAAACACTACCTCAATATGAGGAACACCCTACTACTAACCAAAATATCATAATACCCACACTGGAAAATCCCTCTCAATGATTGTTGGAGTCTACCCTATCAAATAGTGAACCCTCTAGATGTATGGCATATAGTAGTTATCATCCTCCCAATCCTCAATGTCAATATATGGTCGCCAAATCAATGAATCCATCTCATCAATAATCATGTATGTCATTGTCATTAGAACCCTGCATACATGAAAAAATAATGCATATTTAGCCCCTGTTGTCTGTCACAAACTGGATGTAATACAAAAATGTGTTCAAATGCCCAGACATGTAACAGAGTCACCCCTGCAACTAAACTTCACCCTCCTCTATACATAGCATAATGTAGCTTCATATACAAATCTCCCAACATAGCCACCCCCATGCGTATATTGTCCCCTCCTCAAACATGCTCTCCATCACTCCTAACTAGCCTATCGCAAATCCCCATGACCACCTATCCAACATCAAGGTGCCTACTATCAACGTAGCTACAAAGAGACAAAGATCTAGCCACTCACCCAGCCCTGCATCCAAGTTCAACTCCACACCTCTGAAAAAAAAATATCAGCATGCAAATATCCTTTGTAGGTCAGCCCTTGCCCCTACAAATGGTATACCACTAACTCCCCTTGGATCGATATATGAAGGATCTTCCACACATCCTCTGATGTGATTGTAGCCTCACCATTGGGTAAGTGAAAAATGCTCATCTCACTATGCCACCACTCTTCTAGTGTTGTCATCAATGCTTTGTGTGCTCAAATTTGGGGCATACAGGAGACAAATTACAATCTTGTCAGGTGTAGCTAGTCATCATCCTTAGTTGTAAGCTTCTCTCGAAGCATCCCCATAACTACCATTCACCACTCCCATGACTATAGGACCTTCAAGTCCTCCTGCATCATTTTTCACACTAACATTAGCCTTCTTTATCCAAACCATGAACATAATTCTAGCCTAACTAGTCCACCCTTGCATTTTTTATGAAACTAAACTTCTGTTTGGGCACATGCATTGTTCTATACAATGCAAGCGCGTCAATTTTACACCCAAGTGTTGCTTTATGCAGGAATAGCAATTTTTCACCCAAGTGCGTCAATTTTTGATGCAGGTGCCACATTACACAAGTGTTGTTTTCCTTTTCCCCAATTCCCCCAGTGCACATTAAATGCATGTGCGCCAAATGCGGCTGCTTTATTTTTCATCACGAATGCCAAAATTGACTGTAGGCATAGCAAAAACACAAGCGTGATTTCTTTTGACGCGGGTGCCACAATCATGCCCTTAGGCACCATTTCATGGAATGATGCTTTTATTTCCCAAACTTTATCTCCTAATTAGATGTACCCTAGACCCCCCTAACCTAGCCTAACCTAAGGGATAGACTACATATGAGCTCACCTACGTCTTTCGCCTGTTGGTACTCTCAAACTCGCTTCACATGGTGTGTATGCCAAGGAATCTCCGCCATTGTTCCGTTCTGCCACCTAAGCTTCACCCCACCAATAAAATGTTGAAAATGACTTTTTGGGCTCCTCAAAGCCTATTTATAGGCTATTTAACCCTAATCACATCCCCAAACCTAGTTTCTTTATACTAGATGCATCAAATGTCTCGTTCTCCCTCCCCATTCCACCTATTTTCACTATTTCTTCTCCTAAATTTTACTAAATTTTTCTTCTATGCCATCCCATGTTATTTAACCCACCTTTTTTGAGAACTTGACCAAAAATATTTTAGACTAGGGAAAAATTTTAAACTTCTTTAATGCAATATCACTTCAGACACTACATCAAAGAGGGGAAAAATGTAGTCACCTCAAATCTAACATTATTTCCTCTTATTTAATTAAATAGTTTTATTTAATTAATTCATGAGCATTCCTCCCCTTTTAACTGATTAAATATATTTATTTAATTAATCAATCCATTTTCCTCTTATAATTAATTAAATATTTTATTTAATTAATTATATCACTCTCTACAACTATAGTTCTTCTAATCAATTAAATAATTCTTATTATTTAATTGACCCCACTAAAATCCCATATGCTTCTAATCCAAATTATGTTAATTAATCCTTGATTAATTAACCTACTAACCCTCATTATCCCATTCTCCAATTATTAACTCCGCCTAAGTTAATAAACTCATGGTTTATTAACTCTACCTATCTCATTAAGCTAATTAATTACTAATTAGACATCTTAACCCCTATCATTACCATTATTTTCTAATTTAAAATTTAGTCCCAAGCCCCTCATCTTGTCTCATTAATGAGATAAATCTCACCTACCTCTACTATCTTACACATAGCCTCCAAAATTAATTGACTTGTCATCCCAATGTGTGCTCAAACATGTGTGAGCACACCTCACCCTTCTCCTTGCACCTAATTGTGACACTTGCCACATTGCTAATAAGCCATACCTTTGATCCATGCATCACATTCTCAAGAAATCCTATCCCTTCATCAAATTTCAATCTTGACCCTCCATTTCCCCCTCCAATTTTTTATAAATTGAGCCTTCATCCTCTCATTTCTCCATCTTGAATTTGGCTAACATTATGCTAGTGCAATCTTGTGAGTAATCCACATACACACTTGAGAAAATCCAAAAAGAATAGGGTGCTTCTTGAGCTCAATCTTGAGGGCCACCAAAGGTATAAGGTTATGCTTTCAATTTGATGTTATTTCCTTAATGTTTTATGCTTTTGCTGTTAAATTCTTACCCATCTACAAATATTTGTAATAAAAGGTGATATATTAATGTTTATTATAAATTTATATTTATAGGTTTTTCAAGTAAAATTTTGATCGAGATTCTATAGATAATATAGGCTTGGATGACATTAGAATGGTGCTACAAGATGAATCTAAAAACTTTGTTGAGGGTGGTTCTTATTTTCTAGGAAATGGGACCAATAATGAGGTGGATTAGGAAAAATAAAGTCTCATTTATGGAGTAATAAT